>JAWPHD010014680.1:10000-59722 GCA_037043455.1 Cyrtodaria siliqua | reverse complement strand
ACTGTCGTTGAATGTTACATTTCCTGTTCGATTTTTATTTGTTTGTATGGTGTTTTACGTCATTTTCAACACATGCAAGGTTATATATGACGGTCGATTTCTTGTGGTGGAGGCAGGCCACCCACTTTTCCTAGATAGAACCAGTACTGTACACCTCCCGCCATCCGTAAGAATCGACACTTCCTCACTTACAAGTAAGCTCCCAGTGGGATTCGAACCCGCAGTGGTGAGAGGCGACTTTTATATGTACTCGTCTAGCTTATGTCCTCCCATCTAAACCGCAATCACATGGATGCTCTAACTTATACTTATCAGTATTGTCAGCCAATTTTGCCTAACAGTTTGCATAGAGACTGGGAAGGAAACCCTTCACATCCAACCTTAACAAGTTACAGCCAAGTATGCCAACCGCATTCTCTGCAGCTTTCTTGCAAATATGAGTTTTCGGATGCCTTGCGCTCAAAAGCCTCTGCACATCTTTTTTCACATTGAATAGCCAGTTCTACCATTACAAGTATCGCGACTTTTGTTTGGTCGCAGTGTTGTCCGTACATACCACGGGAATGTAAGATTCCCCCAAGTTGTTTTGCCATCTCTCACTGCACTGCTTTCTTTAGAATTGAACCTGTAGATGCAAATTTAACTAAATGTAGAGAAAGCGATCATTCTGGATGGCTGAAAAATGAATCCTAATTTTTCATTGGCCGACGTCATAGAAATCAAGACATCATCCCTCTGGAATGAAGTTTGATCGCAGCTTTTCCCAAAACTAGGGAGGAGAAGGCTGACCATGATATAATTGCCCAATTTACGGGTGTATTATGGTTGTTTTTACGGCGGCTCCGGACTTGCACTTGCGGCGTCTGGTTGCTGTTAATCAAATGTACCAGCTTTTAAAAAATATATATACATGACACTTCAATTTCAAAAATATCAGTTAATTATTGTATGCCTAGTATTACTAAATGGCAATATTTAGAGTACCATAATATGAGATGCATAGCCCAGGAATCCATGATGCGCGGCGAACCAATACACAAATATACAACAAAATAAGACACAAAAGTAATCGTCGAAAGGATCTTTACTCAAATCCGTTTACATAATTCGAGTATATTGTTATTCCATCGATAGCATTAGTAAGTGTTGTGTGGCGGCTGTTAAAAAGTTGATAGTGTTATTACTTACTGGTACTTTGGGATCATCGAGCAAAATATTTATGGTTTTAAGAAGAATGCCGGTTGGGTCGCTGCTGGATGTGGTGTGTGTGTGTGTGCGGGGGGGGGGGGCGTGGGGGGGATCATCGAGCACAATATGTATGGTTTTAAGAAGAATGCCGCTTGGATGTGGTGTGTGTGGGGGGAGTTGTGTTCCGCCTGGGGGTGGGGGAGTTGTGTTGCGCCATGGGGGGGGGGGGAGATGTGTTGCGCCTTATATTACATCTCATGAACAGATTCAGTAGACCCAAATCTGCTACCTTTCTCTATTGTTTGCGTTTGTTGCTTTTAATGGATCCCCATTTCAGTATCTTAGGGTCAGTTTAGTGCTGTGTACGATGGATGTAAAAGGTTGCGCCGACTACAATCAGTAGTGTTATTACTTACTGATCCTTTGGCATCATCAAGCTCAGTCATTGTGGATTTAAAGAAGAATTGCCGCTTGGGGCGGTGCAGTGGGGCGTGAGAGGTGGTGCATCTTATATTACCTCTCATGAACAGACTCAACTTAAATGCCATAGACGACTCATTAGAAATGATGTATTGGCAAAGTTACATTGTAAGTATGATGTTAAAAATATAGACACTGTAAAAAGAGTATGGAGATATTTGGAAATCTATGAGCACGATAAATAGAAAAAATATTGCAATTCGGTTGGAATGAGATTTATCATGGCCGGTAATAAAAACTGCTTGCTACCGTTCATTCCCTCTAGCCCCGAGTTAAGCAGAACTCAATATTTAAAATGTCAATAGTACCAAACATGTTGCCATCCGGAAAATGGTATGTAGTATATATACCTCAAATGTGATTTCGATACTTGATGAAGAATTACCTAGTCGGTATGGCATATTTAGGCAAGCCAGTGTTGCATAAACAAATAATAATGTATCACTATGCTGAGCGACATTTATGCACGGAATAGTAAAACGGTATTTTAACAAGAGCTGTCGGAGAACAGCGCAGCTCGACTATTCGATTTTTCAGAGAATAATAAATTTATAGCTAGTATATACCATCAGAAAAAGGCTACAACAATGTGGGGTGGGGTTGGGAGCACAACATAACTATGTGTAATAATTGACCAAAACTACACAGAAATATGTAAAACAAATCAAATAAAAAAAAATCGAGTTGAGTGGGGTGCGGGGTGGGGATGGGAGAGAGGCGGGGGTGGATGGTGGGGGAGTGGGGGTGGTGAAGGCAACATATATGTGTAAGAAGCTATGTAATAATTCACCAAAACAACACAAAAATATGAAGATTTTTTATTTAAAAAATCGAGTTTGAGTGGGGATGGGGTAGAGGCGTGGGGTGGGGAGGGCAATATAGAATTGACTAAAACAACAAAGAAATATGTAAAAAAAAAAATAAAAATTAAATTGTGGGGGGTGGGGGGGGGGAAAGGCGGGGGAGGGGGGCGGGCGGTGGAGGGGGCAACATATATGTGGAAGAATTGACAAAAGCAACACAGAAATATGTAAAAAAAAAAAAAAAAAATCAAGTGTGTGTGTGTGTGTGCGGGAGGGGGGGGGGGGAAGTCGGGTGGGGGGGGGGGGGGGGGAGGTTGCAACATATATGTGTAAGAATCGACTAAAACAACACAGAAATATGAAAAAAAATAGATTTTCAAGTGGGGGTGGGGTGGGGGGTAGCGGGGGTGAGAGGCGGAAGTGGGTTGGGGTGGGGGGTGGGGGTGAGGGGGCAACATATATGTATAAGAATTGACAAAAGCAACACAGAAATATGTAAAAAAAAATAGTTTCAAGTGGGGGTGGGGTGGGGGAGGGAGCGTGGGTGAGAGGCGGGAGTGGGTTGGGGATGGGGGCGAGGGGGCAACATATATGTGTAAGAATTTACAAAAGCAACACAGAACTATGTAAAAAAAAATAGTTTCAAGTGGGGGTGGGGTGGGGGAGGGAGCGTGGGTGAGAGGCGGGAGTGGGTTGGGGATGGGGGCGAGGGGGCAACATATATGTGTAAGAATTTACAAAAGCAACACAGAACTATGTAAAAAAAACAAAAAAAACAAGTGGGGGTGAGGTGGGGTGTGTGTGTGTGTGGGGGGGGGGGGGGGGGGGGGGGGGGGGGGTGGAGGGGGCAACATATATATGTGTAAGAATTGACTAAAACAACAAAGAAATATTGTAAAAAAAAAAAAGTTTCAAGTGTGTGTGGGTGAGGGGGGGAGGGAGCATGGGTGAGAGGCGGGAGTGGGTAGGGCGGGGGAGGGGCAACATATATGTGTAAGAATTGACTAAAACAACAAAGAAATATGTAAAAACAAAAACGTTTCAAGTCTGGGGGTGGGGGAAGGGGGTGGGGAGGGTTGCAATGTGTAAGAATTGACTAAAACAACACAGAAATATGTAAAAAAAAAAAATGTGGAGAGGAGTGGGGGCGGGGGTAGGGGGGAAGGAGGGAGCCCATGCCCCAATATGGGTGAAGCAATAACATGCAATAACATGCATAATGCTATAAAAAATCCAAAACCAAAATTATAAATATACACATGCTTACATGCAAACCTATATCTGCCTTTATTTCACATTTTATAGGCCATCACAATTTGGGTTCCATGGGAGCCCAGAATTTGCAGAAGACAAAATTACTTATCCAACCCTTTACAACATACTATAAGGAAACCAATTCCAAAATTTAGTTCAGCTAGGACAAGAAATGGAAGAGATATAGACCTGTAAACACAGCTTACACGCAAAATTTGATGTGAAACAGACATATTTTAAATCAGAATTTGGGTTCCATGGGAGCCCAGGGGTTACAGGAACCAAAATTACTTAAGCAGCCTTTATGATAATGCTATAAGGAAGCTAATGGCCAAATTTGGTTGTGCTAGGGTAATAATTGTAAGAGATATAGACTTGTAAACACAGCTTACACGCAAAATTTGATGTGAAATGGGACACATTTCATTGGCTATCATAATTTGGGTTCCATGGGAGTGCATGGGTTACAGGAACCAAAATTGCTTATGCAGCCCTTAAGATAATGCTATAAGGAAGCCCATGAACAAATTTGGTTGTGCTAGGATAAGAAATGTAAGAGATATAGACTTGTAAACACAGCTTACACGCAAACCTTGATGTGGGACGCCGACGCTGACGCCGACCCCGGGGTGATTACATAAGCTCTCTTATTCTTCGAATAGTCGAGCTAAAAAATCAGATGAAGCGAGAGTGTATTATGATTCTGGCCTTCTTCCCTTTAGCTCTTCTTTTCTCTACCCTTCTATACTATCGTACTGCAAGCCTGTGTATTTCAGTGAGCATTTTAAACAAATAAAGTATATGCAATGCTAAGACAACTGAAATAGCTCGTACATCAGTAAGTGAATGAAAATGATATTACTAAGTTGGAACAGTCTCATGCAATAACAACGTTAGACACCGGCTGTCTGCTAATATACGAACGTTCCATTGCTCAAGTAAAACAGTTTTAAATACCTGTATATAGCATGACTGTATGAATGAAAGTAATAGTGACGCTATATTAACAATAGTTAAACAAAGGCTCTGGCAGATGTAATAGAAACGTTTAATGTCACCTCTCGGTATCTTGATGACATGTTGAACATTGACAATCCTTTCCTTACTTTTATGGTTGAAGAACTTAAACTCAACAAAGCTAATATTTCTGATATTGTCGCTTCGTTTCTTGATTTACATCTCTCTATTGAAAATGGAAAAATATTAAGTAAAATCTATGACAAGAAAGATGATTTTAATTCTGATATTGTTAATTATTCTCACTTAGATGTGGATGTTCCTCGGACTTCTTCTTATGGGGTCTATGTTTCTCAGTAGACTCAGTAAAACCGAATCTGCTACTTTAACTCTTGTTTGTGTTTGTTACATTCATGGGAACCACGTTTCAGTATTTATTCGTTTTTCTAGAGCTTGTAGTCGAGTTGACGACTTTAATATTCGTGATCTGTATATAACTAAGTAAGTATACACCACCAGGCCTACCGTTACCATCAACTTCAAAAAACCGTGGCAAAATTATATCATCGTAACTCTATTGTGATCCACTTTTAGAATATACATATAATTTAAGAACGCTTCTGCGACAAGGACTATCACTCTTTGATTGTGCGATGACCGGACAGATTGTGGACCCTATCATGACGTCTACCTAAATCCTTATAGGACAGTAGCATTTGATGTTGTCTTTAATATTGTCCTGTTGTACCCTAGGTACCCTAACGGTTTGTTCTATTGTTGCTCTGGCTTCTGACAAGTCATTGAGTTCTTACTTGTGGCTTTCTAGGGTTTTGTTTTTTACATAATATATACATGATCATTTATGTGTTTCCTTATATTGCCTTTTAATGCTTACCTTGTTGGTTAGAGATTATAACATGTCGGCGATATTTTTATTTACACTGTCCCGTTTACTGGGATGACAATATGCTCAGAGTGAGGTTTGTGTCACCCTTGAACATGGTTTAAACCCCCAGCGTTTTTTTTTTTGCCACTGAACGTTCCAAGGCGGTAGCCCTATTGTCAGCCCTCTTGTGTTTGTGATGTCTTAT
Source organism: Cyrtodaria siliqua (assembly GCA_037043455.1). Taxonomy (NCBI): domain Eukaryota; kingdom Metazoa; phylum Mollusca; class Bivalvia; order Adapedonta; family Hiatellidae; genus Cyrtodaria; species Cyrtodaria siliqua. The sequence continues at coordinate 53,949 of JAWPHD010014680.1, read as the reverse complement.
ATTGTCATTGGGGGTTTAAACCGGTTCTAGGTTGCACCAAACCTCACACTTACCCTACTGTCATCCCATTAACAGGACAGTGTAAATAAAGAAATTCCCGCCATGATCTAATCATTAACCAACAAGGCAACATCAATAGGCAATATAAGTAAAACACAAATATAATATAATACAAAAAACAATAGCCTAGAAAGCCACAATGAAGGTACTCAATGACTTGGCAGAAGCCAGAGCAACAAGAGAATAAACCATTAAGGGCACGACAAGAAAGATCATAGACAAACATCAAACGCCACCGTCCCAATGGGCTTTATGTAGGCGTCATCATATGGTCCACAGCCTGTCCAGTTATCGTACAATTAAAAAGGAAAGCATTGTGGCGAACTGTAAAAGGGTCCACCACCAAGCATGCAGTACGTTGCAAAATGATAGGGTCATAACCTCTTTTGATAAACTTTTTAAAAAGTTTAACAAAGATAGTATGAAAATGATCATGACCAGGAATCTTACGAAGTTTATAAAGCACATCACCATAGAAGTCAGGTTGTGATAGTCCTTGTCGCAGAGAATTACTTTTATATTTGGAAAGAAGATCAGGGTTACGATAATAAAATTGTGCAAAGGTTTTACGAAGTTTATGGTAACGGTAACCCTGATTGAGTAGCTTTTTAGTTATATAAAGATTATGAATAAAAATAAAGTCCTCAACTCGAGTACAAGCTCTTGAAAAACGAATAAGTTGAGACACATACACCCCATAAGACGTAGCTCGGGGAACATCCCAATCCATGTGGGGGTAATAAACAATGTCAAAATTAAAATCATCTCTCTTGTCATAGATTTTGCTAATTATTTCACCATTTTCAAACGAGAGATCTAAATCAAGAAACGATGCGTTATTATCAGATATATTAGCTTTATTAAGCTGAAGTTCTTTAGGATAAATATTATTAACCATAATTGGAAAGAAAGGGTTGTCAATGTTCAATATGTCATCCAGATACCGAGAGGTGTCATTAAAAGCTTCAATAACATGTGCCTGTGTATCTGGTGAAAGACTCAACATGAACTCTCTTTCACAGCATAATAAAAACAAATCTGCGATAAGTGGTGCACAGTTCGTACCCATAGGGATACCAACAATTTGTCTATAAACGTAGGTTCCATACCTGACGAAAATATTATCTAATAAGAAGATGAGTGCTTCACAAACTTCATAGCAAGTCCACATAGTATAATTGTCTAAACTGCCGTTAGTAAAAAACGCTTTAATATTATTACATGCCGAAAATGTAGTACTTTCTCTAGCTGTTTTGTCGTGTCTTTCCTTTTAGACATCTTTAAAATTGTTGTTTTTTCTGTGCTTGCGTTTTGTTGATTGTGGTTTTTGAATGTTGCATTTCCTTTTCGACTTTTATATCTACTTTTATTATACCAGCTTTTTATTACTATCTCTTCATGCTTGTTTAAAATGCAATACAAAATATACCGGATCCTTTTTTGACCAATTTAATGTTTTGGGTCGGAGATTCTCAGAATTGAAAAACAGAAGATCTCTGGCCTTAAATGAAAGTTTATCTTCTGAAAAATGCTCAGAGATTCTAATATATATAGTACACATAATTGCAAATGGACCTTGGCATTTCGAGTATTGAGTCACAACACTTTTAATAAGTGTATAAACACTAAAATAAAAATAATGAAATCGTTCAGATGACGAGATTCGGCACAAAATAACAATCTACAACTCGAGCCTGCTATTTCACATTACAACCTACTTTTGAGTAACTCCCATGGAGGGGTCCCACTGTTCCTCAGATCCCAAAACATATTTGATTCATGACACTGTTCCCTAATTCCGTAAAATCAGGCTTTTGATGCCTAAATCCGTTGAAGTCATTGTCAATGTTCCCCAGATCCTTATAAACATTTGACCAAAGATCCTTAAACTCCTATAAGAGCCTCGACTCTACTATAAATAGTCCGTACTACATTGACTTGAATTAAAGGTTGCGTGACTAGTTTGTTCATTCGTATCAAATAACTATTTCGTCCATTACACACTTTGAATGTAAAATAGAAATAATCAATATTATGGCTGACGCTGCAAGCAATTCCTTTGAACATGGTCATAATGTCAGTTCTGTAAATTTGTCACATATTCATAACTTCATCATACGTCGGTGGTAGAGTCTCTTTACTTTCATTTTCCTGGTGTAAATCAGGTGGTGGTGCAGAAGGAACTAACGGGTATCCCTGAACTTGTTCCTGATGGGGAAACATCTGATCACGAGGAGGTTGTTCCTGATAACTAGGGTATGCAGTTGGAGGTTGGCCGGGATACATAGCCGCTGGTTGTTCATGCTGCATATCCAGTATCCTCTGCCTTCTAGTTTCCTGAACTTCTATCAGTATCTGTTCGAATCTAGTATTTTGAACAAACGCACGTTTGTTATTACAACAACAATAAAAACCAGAGAGAACAATCAACATTAAAGAGATTGTTATGCAAAGTACAGCCGTTATAGCAGACATAATCAGGTTACCAAATTTGTTCGGAAGGCATCTATCAATTTGACTGAAGAATATATCGCTGAAGTCTTTTTTCTTGGATGCAGTCTTTCAGTCCCCACAATCCGCAATATCCCATCGAAATAAAACTAAAGCAAGTTCCAATAGTTGCCACAAACACTAGCATACACAACTGAAATTAAGTAATATACCATTGATAATATCAATAAAAGTAAATATAAAAATTAAACAGGAAAAGTAGCATTCAAGGACGACAGTCAAACACAAACACAAGGAAACAAAGAACAACTATATATAAAGATGAGTAAAAGGTAAGATAAAACACCACAAGCACACAAGGGTTGACAATAGGGCTACCGCCTTGGAATGGTCAGTGGCAAAAAAGGCCGCTGGGATGTGCATCCAAGTTTGTACACAAATCAGATATGTTAGTGTTTAATTGTTTAAATAACGTTTTTCTGAGTTCTGTAAATATTTTACGCAGGCTTATAAAATGTTCTTCAACTTCAATTTGATTACAAATAGTGCAACGTCTGTTTGTACGTGGTATTTTAGGTTAAATAAGTACATCGTGCGCAATAATTATAATTTGTGTAATTTATTTTGTAATTGATATAGTTGTAATCAATAAATGCAGCGTCAGACATGTGCTTCCGGTTTCAAATTTGTTTCTGCACAAATGGTGATGACGTCACAAACGGTCATGACGTCTGTATTTACAATCAAGCGTCGACGATTATCAAGACTACCTAGTTGATCTAAAGTGATACTTACAAGTCTCTTCATGCAGGGGGTTATGTCACTGCCGGTGGGTGTCTTTTTGCCCTCTTCCACTATTTTCAAACTAATTAAAGACGCAATAAGACCCTGAAATATTAAATATTAACATTTATTACATAACTTACGGTGTGGGAGTGGATTAACACCATTCTATATTTTCGATATACAACTAGTTGTATATTCTAGCACGCACTGTCAAAAAAATCGATAATGACTATATGATCCAATTCCACGGTTTATTATGACTTTGTCTGTTTCGCGTGTTAAAGCAACAGGCAAAATGCAATACAAGTCGATATGTGAGTTATGTGATAAATAGAATCTAACATTCGTTCCCATTCATTATTGAATTTATTAAACTCGTTAGCAAAAATGGCAACTCGTTTAATTAATTCAATAATGAATGAGTACTCATGTAAGATCCTCTATCTAACCAATTAAAATGCAGTTATTGTTGTAAACTCAATTTAAATAAATGATGCTAGAAAAATGTAACTGCTACAGTAGCAATATTTGTTATAATCAGTTCATTTAGATATATTGTGTGAGCATTCTTTTTTTGTTGTTGTTCTTTGGTTTGATTTTTTGTTGTTGTTGTTTCTTTTTTTTTCTTCTTTTTTTTTCTTTTTGTTTTTTGCTTTAAATATGTTTATAACAAACGTTGTACAATGAACCACATAAACGCCGAAAAGATGCCAATCATTTCTTATATTTACATTCTTTTCCCGTCTCCATTGTACCAACAATAACGTGCATTCGTCAAAATGTAATTGTATGTCAAACTTACCATGACTCCGGCTATGCAAGCACCTCCCAGTGAATACGGCAAGTTGTAAGTAGGGCCTGATAACATTACAGCTGTGACTCCGATTAGTATAGCCAAAGACGACACCACTAGAGTGGCCTTTGCTAGGCATTGCATCTTCGCTAGTTGAATGTTTCGCACTACACCTAAATCCTCTGTGGAAAAAAAGGTAGACAACAATATATTTTCAGTGCCTTCTCAGCATTTTATTCTAGGCCCAAATAATTAGATTTTTTTAAGAAACTAGACAACAATTCATCATTTTATCAAAAAAAAATCCCAATCTTGTTTATCTTTTTAACAATTTCACACCTAAAATTAGACCGAAATCCTAAACCTGAAATGCCGTGAGCTAACCGAAAGCAAGTTCGATGTCTTTAAAAGAAAAAGAACATTTTTCTTAAATGTACTACGTATGTTTTTCTCTCATTTTACATACACATATAACACACTAAAACTAAAAACCCTATTTTAAGTCAAAATAGTGCATTTTACTCAGATTATATATACTAAACTCAGCGACAATGTTTCACTATTGGAGTGTTTTTTCGGTATAATCAGACCTGTTTCGTAATTTTTTGTAACAGTCACTGTTTACTGGTTACGGAATTATTAATCATGGTACATGTATTTTATCTCTTTGAAAACTGATCCACGAACCTTTTTCGATGCAGATCATCGTCACGATGGCTGAACAGCTCTATATCTGTGAACATATTGATGTCTCACAAACCTAAATTGTACACATGTACAATTACCTCTGTCTTCTTGAGGTACAGGTATGTGTCCTATTTGTCCAGTAATTGGTGTACTGGGATTAAGCCCGGCTTGTGCATAAATATCCGGTGTAAAATCCGTGGCCAAAAATGGTATGCCAGCCATTTTTCTTTGTTAACATATAAACACATGTGATCTTGTAGAACGGACGAGCTGAAAGTATTTTGGTAGGACACAATTAAAGAAGCTATCGCAAAAATAACGACAAAAGTACACTGCAAACCCGTTTATCAAAACTATACCTAGGTGTTAAAGTCATATAATAATGAATATGTGCAGATTAAAAGTATAGGTTTATTAACGGGTTCTTAACATATCCGTGGTTGAATATGCGTAAAATGATGGGTTATTATTAGAATTATGGGTTGATAACCGTTTATATTGTGTCTATAGAGTTTGGATTCTCAAAATGTGCAAGTTATATATATATATATTATATATATATTATATATATATATATATATATACATCGTCATCAGTAGGTTAAGAAACTCTATACATACGTTGTAAAATTTGGCTGTTGTTGTCATGATAGCTACTTTAAACATCATACTGTGAATTTTGATAATTTCCATATATTGCTTTTTTTATACTGAATCTTTACCGGTTATTCTGAATTGTGGCCCGATATAAAATGACGTGGTGGTGACATAATTGTGTTTTTACATTCCTTTTGACCTTGGCGATCATCTTATTTTTGAGAGAAAAATACCGTTTTTTTAATTAATGGGGTAGAACTTTATTTAAAATAAGCGACTGTACCCACTCCTAGATCAGTGCGTATAAGCCTTTAGTTATCATCGCTGGATAACTAAACCGAAGTGCTAACCATTACACCACGGCCACACCTGTTCCTTAGATCCGCACCTGAAAACGATTGCGACCGTTAACTATTGTAAATTCTATGCATCCCCCATAAGTAGGTCACACACATCAGTATTACGTACATAGTAATGCGTGTTTAATTGTACATACCTGTCACCACACACTTAAATACAGGTCGATGCAGTCCAACAGCAGGTTAATATCCAGTCAACATGCCAGACGCTTTATAACACTACATATTGTATAATTATAATTTATTTAAAACGGTGCAGGGATCAATATGTATTTTCACTATCTCGATGTCGCGTGACTGTGGAAAATAAAATGGGAAAAGTGCGACAGTATCCGAGTTTAAACCCACAGGTATATTTTACGACATGCACCAGTTAGCGATACATGGAGCAGTACATATTAATCACGCCGTAAGATGTATATTACCACCATTTCACGGGTACTAAACATTGACTCTAGCTCTTTTTGGAGATATTTGGAAACGAGAGTCAATGACACTTCCGAGGTAGAGACAAGGACGAAACAACCAGGACAGATGGTGAGTTCAGCTGGTTATTTTTCACTATATCATAAATTCAACGGGGAATGCTATTCCAATTATATGTGTTCAAACCATGTCCATGTTGCAAATATATTGCCAATTATTGTTTAATTTTACGCCTAGATATTTTATAAGAGTTGGCGGTCTGTATGTTTTCTTAGACATATCGCACTTTTCGGTGCATATTTATATTTATTCATGAAAATCAGATGTATGTATACGTGGAGATGAAAAGCCCATCATGTACTCATTACACAGTAGCAGAAAACAGGCTTTGTATCGTCAGTTTTGGATAAGAGCTAGAGTCAATGATCCGGAGCTAGAGTCAATGACACGGAGATAGCGCCCAGGCTAAGTGAAGTCGATATTCCCCAAATTATATTAATTGCCACGGTACCATGTACAATCTTATCTGACTAACAGTTGAGCCGCAAATATTATAAAAAAAAAGCACAAAAACAACAAACAAAAAACAATGAGAATATTATTGACATATTCTGGTGGGTAATTTTTAAAAGATTTGACTTTGTAGGAAATGTTGTAATGGTAGCAATCGGTGATTTTACTCAACATTCTTCCCATTTGTGCTTTTTTTGTACGAACTGTGAACATACTGTGATAATTGGGAATCAGCCCTAAACGAACGGTGTAAAGGATTTGAAACAAATCTTTAATTTGACTTCGAAATGAGGCTGGGGTCAACTATCTTCATTAATTATGTTTATATAGACAGTAGAAGCATCTTTTTTGTGTTACTTGTTCATATTTGTGGCTCAAGTGCCAGTGTCTCGGAGGTTAGTCGGATAATATCGTACATAGTACCGTGGAAATTAATATAGTTTGGGAACTATCGACTGCACCAGGCATTGACGCTATCTCCAGCTCCGGATGATTGACTCTAGCTCTTGCCCAAATTTGACGATAAATCCGCTATTCAGTGTTTTCGGATATTAAATTATAATACTGTGCAATGGGTACATGATGGGCTTTACATCTCCACGTAAACACACATCTGACGTTCATGGATAAATACAAATATGTACCCAAAAGTGCGATCTGTCGAATAAAACACACAGACCGCCCACTCATACACAATACCTAGGCGTAAAATTTAAATAATAATTGGCAATATTTTTGCAACATGAACTTGGTTTGAACACATATAATTGGAATAGCACTCCCCGATTTTTGAAATTAATCGTAGGATTTATGATATAATGAAAAATAACGAGTTGACCTCAAACTCTGTTGTGATTTTTCGTCCTTGTCTCTACCTCGGAAGTGTCATTGACTCTGGTTTCCATATATCTCCATAAAGAGCTAGAGTCAATGCTTAGTAACCGTGCATTTGTACTCGGAGTTTCCTCATTGACAGCAATGTTAAGATGACAAGTATATAGGATGTGCTGCAACTTCACATCAAGTATGGATACTGCAGCAGTGTATTTGTTATTTAGAAATATACGAAATTAGTTAAGTACCACAAAATAGGGCAGTAATAACGTTCATGCCTCCTCGCACAGGCTTAAGCGGTTCCACTTCTCCAGCCTGTATAGGTTCTGGGTAGTGTTTAATCACGCTTAGGATATGTTGCCTGCTTTAGTTTTGTCTTTTGACTGTTACCTGTGATACGCAAATTCTTTTTTGTTTATTTTGCCCATTGTTTTCTCGTTTAGTGCGAAGCTTTTTGTTAGAAAGCCTATTCGAATCAAAACGTATTTGTAAATATCGGGCATATTAAAATGACAGAGAATGCCCCCTATCATTTTCCCGATTCAAGAGAAAGCAATGGTCTTCTTACTCATCCTATTCAAAAAATAGAAAATTGTATTTCCTTTAAACCTCCGAATGTTAAATAATAACAACTACAATTTACAAAGGAAGATAATTGTTTATTTGTTCGTAGCGCTTGAATGCACTTAATGCTGAATTAAAGAACGTGAATACTTTTATGCTAATTAATCTTAGTTGATTAATAAAACTGACAAAATATATCTATTTTTATATAATCTCCAAATTATCTCAATCATTGCACTAAGCACTAGATTGTAAACCTACCAATAAGGACACACATGTAAATGAAAATACGTACTGTTCATTACACTGATCTCATTCAACGGCCAAGAGATTGTGACACTAATAATCTCTCCTCTATATTGTCCTTCACTTAAACGTGTTTTGCACTTTCACAGTTCCAACGCCCATGCCTTTTGAACATCCTGTCTTTGATATCATTATTTACCCCCACCTGATCTCAGTAAATGTAAACACTATTACTTTTTGGACTAAATGCACTGATAAATAAATCACGTACGTTTGTATACGACATACTTTTATCCTTTTTCCTCATTTTATAACCGTTTACCATAGCGTTTAAATTACAAAATATGTAGTCTTCACCAGAAAACTCAGCCCATTTTATATATATTTTCCAGGGTAATAACCGGACAAAAAATGGTTATCAAAATCTACACACCTTCACCATATTTGTCCGTTTTACTGCTTTTTATTAACATTATCATAAAATAATCAAACTGTAAATCAGAAAACTTAATTTTCAGCAACTCTGCACTGCGTAAAAAACGCAAAAAGCTAACATGCGCATCTAATTTTCTGTTTTTAGCTCTACTGGCCGAAGGCCAGCAGAGCTTATGGGATGGCGAGTTGTCCGTCGTCCGTCGTCCGTCCGTCGTCCGTTGTTAACTTTTGTCTTGTGACAACTCTCGGGCCTTTATTTTTCATCCGATCTTTACCAAACTTTAACAGGTTGTTAATATCAATGAAAGCTCGGACAAGTTCGAAAACCAGTCAGATTGGAATAATTTCACCGGAGTTATGGCTCTTGTTTTGCTGAAAAATGCCATATTAAGCCTTGTGAACACTCTAGCACCTTCATTTATTATTTGATCTTTACCAAACTTGCACAGATTGTTAATATCAATGAAAGCTTGGACAACTTCGAAAATCAGCTAAATCAGATTAATAACACCGGAGTTATGGCCCTTGTTTTTTCTGAAAATTGCTATTTTCTGCCTTGTGAACTCTCTAGCACCTTCATTTATTATTTGATCGTTACCAAACTTGCACATATTGTTAATACTAATTATAGCTTGGACATGTTCGAAAATCAGCTGAATTGGGTCAGTAACACTAGAGTTATGGCCCTTGTTTTTTCTAAAAAATGCCATTTTCGGCCTTGTGAACACTCTAGCACCTTCATTTATTATTTGATCTTTACCAAACTTGCACAGATTGTTAATATCAATGAAAGCTTGAACAAGTTCGAAAACCAGCTAAAGCGGATCAGTAACACCGGAGTTATGGCCCTTGTTTTTTCTGAAAAATGCTATTTTCCGCCTTGTGAACACTCTAGGGCCTTCAATATTAATCGGATCTTTACTTAACTTTGCCAGTGTCTTTATATCAATGAAAGCTCAAACTAGTTCGAAAACCGGCAAGATCGAAATAATTTCAATGGAGTTATGGCCCTTGTTTTGCTGAAAAATGCCATATTAAGCCTTGTGACATTAGCACCTTCATTTATTATTTGATCTTTACCAAACTTGCACAGATTGTTAATATCAATGAAAGCTCGGACAAATTCGAAAACCATCTAGATCGGACTATTAACAGCAGAGTTATCGCCCTTGATTTAGTTAAAAATGCTATATTTTGCATCGTTAAGACCACAGAGGCTTCATTGTTCATCCGATCTTTACCAAACTTTATCAGATTGTTAATATCAATGAAAGCACGGACAAGTTCGAAAAACAGCCGGATTGGACCAGTATCGGCGGAGTTATGGCCCTTGATTTAGTTAAAAATGCTAAATGTTGCCTGGTTAAGACGATAGGGCCTTCATCTTTCACTCGATCTTTACCAAACTTTACCAGATTGTTACTATCAATGAAAGCTCGGACAAGTTTGAAAACCAGCCAGGTCGGACCAGTATCGGCGGAGTTATGGCCCTTGATTTAGTTCAAAATGCTATATTTTGCCTCGTTAAGACAATAGGGCCTTCATTTTTCATCCTATCTTTACCAAACTTTACCACATTGTTACTGTCATTGAAAGCTCGAACAAGTTTGGAAACCAGCCATATCGGACCAGTAACAGCGGAGTTATGGCCCTTGATTTAATTAAAAATGCTATATTTTGCCATGTTAAGACGATAGGGGCTTCATTGTTCATCCGATATTTACCAAATTTTATCAGATTGTTAATATCAATGAAATTCGGATGAGTTTGTAAACCATTCATATTGGACTAGTAACAGCGGAGTTATGGTCCTTGATTTAGTTCAAAATGCTATATTTTGCCTCGTTAAGACGATAGGGGCTTCATTGTTAATCTGATCTTTACAAAACTTTACCATCTTGTTAATATCAATGAAAGCTCGGATAAGTTCGAAAACCAGTCAGGTCGGACAAGTAACAGTGGAGTTATGGCCCTTGGTTTAGTTAAAAAAGGCTATATTTTGCCTCGTTGAGAAGATAGGGTTTTCTTTTTTCATCCGATCTTTACCAAAAATTACCAGATTGTTAATATCAATAAAACCTTAGACAAGTTCAAAAACCAGCCAGATCGGACCAGCAACAGCATAGTTATGGCCCTTGATTTAGTTAAAAATGCTATATTTTGCCTCGTTAAGACGTTAGGACCTTCATTTTTCGTCAGATCTTCATCAAACTTTACCAGATTGTTAATATCAATTAAAGCTCAGACAAGTTCGAAAGCGAGCCTGATCGGACCAGTAACAGCGGAGTTATGGCCCTTGATTTAATTAAAAATGCTATATTTTGCCTTGTTAATACGATGGGGTCTTCATTTTTCATCCGATCTTTACCAAACTTTACCAGATTGTTACTATCAATGAAAGCTCCGACAAGTTTGAAAACCAGCCAGATTGGACAATTTACACCAGAGTTATAGCCCTTGATTTCATTTTTTGAAATATGCTATATTTTGGCCTCATTTAGTAGAATGGCCAAATTTCATTGAAATTTTTCAGGGATGATCAGTACCAAGCCTAGTCGTACATATCGTCACTGTGTTCCAGTTGAATGATTTTGGTGGAGTTATGTCCCTTTAAAGGTTTTAATAAACAAACTTTGTCCTGACTAGTTTTCCTGAACCCCTGTCCGGATTTAAACAAAACTTTTTAGGGATGATCAGTTCCAGGTCTAGTTGTGCAAATCTTTGCCGTGTTCCGGTTGAAAGATTTTTGGCAGAGTTATGGCCCTTTAAAGGTTTTAATACACAAACTTTGTCTGGACTATTCTCCTGAACGTCTCCCCACATTTCAACGAAACTTTACAGGGATGATCAGCACCAAGCTTAGTTGTGCATATCATCGTTGCATTCCGGTTAACAGATTTTTGGTGGAGTAATGGCCCTTTAAAGGTTTTTGATACACAAACATTTTCCGGGCTAGTTTTCCTGAACCCCTGGCTGGATTTTAACGAAACTTGACAAGGATGATCAGTATCAAGCCTAGTTGTGCATATCATCGCCATATTCGGGTTGAATGATTTTTGTCAGAGTTATGGCCCTTTAAAGGTTTTAATAGAGAAACATCCAGATTAGTCTGTTCTGAACTCCTTGCTGGATTTCAACGTATCTTGATGGGGATGATCAGTACCAAGCCTAGTTGCACCTATCATTGGCGTGTGCAGAGTTATGGCCCCTTAAAAGGTTTAATACACTAACTTTGTACAGACTAGTTCTCCTGAACCTCTGGCTGGATTTCAGCGAAACTTGTCAGGGACAATCAGTACCAAGCCTAGTTGCCTATATCATCACCATGTTCTGGTTGAACGATATTTGAAAGAGTTATGGGCCCTTGTGCATAAACTTTATCTTTAGCCAGTAGAGCGTCCACAGGCCCTCTTGGGCCTCTTGTTTAATATTCCCGTCTATAAACAGACGAGAAGACGTTTCATGCAGCATTTTAACTGTTATCGGTTCTTTCTTATGTATAGGCATTGAAAGCTTTCGTTCCGTTACTTCCAAAATATAAAACTTTATCTCATGAATGCATTTTATACTATAAAAAGCAGATTTGGAGAATGAGCGATTTAGATAATAGATGCCAAATATAACGCTACCCGGAAAGCCTTTGCTAGCAAAATGTCCCCACTCCCCAAGCCATTACTTAATATCCAAAGTGTCCGCCTTACAACTACATACGTATACTTGTGAAGTGTACTTTCTTGGACTCAAGTAACAGGTCGGGAAGCAGGCCCATCATTTGTCCACTAAAATCTCTGGGAGTTCTTCTCACCACATCCACTATTTCACATCGGCGATTCTCATGGCAACCACGCCGTCCTCAATTACATATACATTCATATCCTACATATACCATTTTATATGTTATCAACATCTTCATATTCAATCTCGGTGATTCTCATGGATGGCAACCATGCTTTCTTTGTACCAATTCATAATACAAATCAAATAACATAAATGCCTCTTCTATCTCAAAATAGAACTCAACAAAATACACTGTCGTTATCCTGACATAAGGGACATAACTCTGACTTTTCTATTTAATTGTATATAACTCGTTAATCGTTCTTCATCTACTGAAAATGTCAGCATTTTAAATCTCGAATTCCTAGATAACAACGGCCAAAAACACTGCTGATTTCCAACATTGGACAACAAGAACACCCTTGTCTGTCTATTTTCATATTGTTAATAACTATTTGTATCACACACACAGGCGGTACAAATAATCCTAAATGGAATTAACAACATTCAGTAAATGCATCTATACCAGTTGCATTCGTATTCCAAAATCTAGAATAATATATGGGTAGTTGTGCGTTGTGTTCTGATGAAAACCAATCAACCTGTAAATTATCCACCTGCTTGTGGTCGTATTCATTAGTCCAACAGAATTTCCCAATCATCGTTATTCTCTTATCTAGATAGATAATCTGCTTTCTCGTTTAAAGAACTAGGATTGTTGGATGAATATTATTATTGCATGTTGTAGGAATTCTTCCAACTTGTCAAGACATTTTCTCCATATGCCAATTTCATCATCTATAAAGTAATGGATGTTTTGGAAACCCTAGTAGGCTGTCGTTCCATGTTCGCATGTATGTAAAGGCATCTTTTCCAGCCTTGATCCAATCGCAGTTCCATCAACTTGGATCAAATCATTGCCATTAAACGCAAAGTTATTGTTTTCCAGTACCAACTTAATCATCTCAAGTTCCTGTTCATCTGGAATAAACGTTGTTGTTCTGCTACTGAGTGCCTCACGACACGCATCAATAATCAATATCAAACAATGTAATTAATTCACACAGTGTCATAATGAATGCAGTATTGCTAAATTATACTTTTTGAATCAAACGAATTATCTGTGTAAAATACTGTTGTATTTTTTTTTATAAGAAGCATTCTTATGATTTAAGTGAAAAGTCGAGTTACTGATATTGGTATGTGGTTGAGAATTGCGTGGTACAAGAGATGTTCAGTTTATAACTGTGCTTTCAATTTTAAATATCATATCGTATGTTTCCTTTTAATACAAAAATATAAATATTGAATCAAACGAGTGAATTTTATCGCAATATTAAGACATTGGCAGATAGAAGAACAGTTTTCTCGTATTTGACATTATGATGTTATAAAGCATTTATAAACTTACCAAAATAAGCAAGTTATACATAGTTTGTCAGACTAAAAGATAAATAGTTATTGTTGCTGCATATCGCATACCACATACCATATATGTTGCTGCATATCACATACCATATAACGATATCTTTGATAAAAATCTACGTGTTTGTTTTTTCATCATTATTTGCAAATTTGTGTGTTTTGCCACAAAATCTTATGTTATATATTTTTCCTTTATTCTAAAACTTATTTTTATAGAGGAGGAAATCATAACAAGACCTTCAGCTGATGTTCCGAACTAGATGTTCTAATAATAAATTGGCCCTAACACAATTTTCCAGATTTGTGTCACTATTATTAACATAACTACAGGGTGAGACAAAGTTGAAGAAACACTGTCACTTGTTATATCAATGTATCAAGGATTTCAATGAACTGTCACAATATTTAGAATGCTTGCTCCTGATATGTTAAAAGTAGACAGGCTTTCCACGTATACTTCATCCAACATGACATTAGTACACCTATATTTTAATTCCTGGTGCCTGGAAGCTGTGTGATCTTTTAAAACATCTTTGTCTGAAAACGCCGATTCACATGCATTGCACTCGTAGTATGCATGCTTATGAGACAACAACAAAAATCCTGCCTTAAGGAAAACTTAGTGGTGAAGCTCGAGACTGCTTTTCTCAGACACTGAGCAAACGAAAACGTAACACTATGGATAGTTAATTGGCGTGTTTTCCAAAAACTCCTTGTTAGAGACATAGCATCTTTACTTCAACTGGCCCTCAGAATGTTTTAATCATATTTTTGCGCAGTCATAGTGCTGCCGCAATATGAGCAAAGAACTCCTCGAGGAACGCCTCACCTATACCTGCAAAACTGAAAGATAAACGTTTTGAGGATAATTGATAAAGTATACAAAACAATGTGGTTAGTTAACAAAAATGAAATACTGTCTGGTTTGATATTATGGGAAAATAAGTATTGATTGTATTAAAGCATTTTCAGAAATCTTCATCAAATAAAACTTATTTATTAAAAGTTGTAAATTTGAGGAAAATGTTTTAAAGTGGCTATCCGGCCAATAACAGCCAAATTTTACAACATATGTACGCCGTTTCTAAACCTACTGACGACGAGGTATATACATGAATACATTTTTGAAACAGTGTGCAACTTTAATTCTAAATATGTATAATAAATACTGTCCAATTTTGTCCAACGTTTATGAATAGCTGCAATTTTAGCAAATTTAGAAAATATAATAAATACTGAAAATGGGATCTCTTGGAAGCACAAATACAGACAAGAGAAAAAAGTAGCAGACTCGGTTTTATTGAGTCTGTTAATAAGGGGTAATGTTAATTGCAACACCTCTCACGCCTCCTAGCACCGGCTATTTTTAATCGGGGCGACCGTTTTACGACCGCCACGCAGCACTAAACAAACGATTGTGTGAATATCAATATATACTGAAAAGGGAATCCCTTGGAAACAACAAACACAAACAAGAGATAAAAGTAGCAGACTCGGTTTTTATTGAGTCATTTCTAAACTTGTTTGTCCGAGGTCAATCATATAATGGTAGATAGATACTTTTATTTCAAAATTCCAATAGGCTATAAAGCCCGTTAGGATACAAATACAAAGTATAACATGGTAGCAGTGCAGTAATCAGTACACATACATGTATATATATATATATGAATACGGTAATTATATATTATATCACAATATAACTTTCATAAGCCATTATGCAATCATGTGTAATTGAGAATGTGTTAACAACCGTACATAGAGATTTACATATTATTTACAATTTCATTTATTCATATACACACTCGTTATTCGAAAAAATACAGTTTTATTCTATATAACAGTTCATTTCTTAATTTAAAAGCTTCATAAATAAATATACCTAATTTACTAATTCTAACTTTATTTGTTGAGTTAATTAATTCTATAAATTTAATCATGTTAAGACGTTTCCAAAAATATTTAGATATATATTGATTCCTTAACTCCGAAAATCGTTCACACTCTAATACAAAATGAAATTCATCTTCTAACACTCTACAAAGATCACACGTTCTCTCGTTAACAGGTATTCTAATAGGTTTAACCCAGCTGTCAGATTCAATTTTTAATCTATGAGATGAAACTCTTAGTTTTGTAATTGATTGACAAAATTTGTACACACTTATATTTTCTAAATATGGCTGAATTTGAAAAATTGCAATATAATGCAGTATAGATTGACTGGTCTATATGCAGGTTGTGTGTTCATTATGCAGCTCGATGGTTATTGTATGGTATTACAATTATACAACTGAAGAGTACTTAACCTTTTATGGCTGAGTATCAGGTGCGGATGCTAATGTGGATTATTTGATTATAATTTGTTGAACCTTGAATATAGATGTGTATGACAAACTATACTGAATATCAACTTGTGAAGTCAAATACTATACTCTGATTTAGGCTAACGAACCTTCCTTTATAACGAACATTACACGGGTATTTAAACGCGATCCAATCAATGTTAAATGGTAAATAATTATTACCTAGTACATTTAATGTACAAATCATAGTTCAAATAAGTGCAGAGATAAAACGATAATATAAGCAACGACTAAAAGCAAATGCGGAGGCATATATTGCATAGCTGACTAAATCGTAAGATAGAATACAGAGGTGGACCACTTTATACCCAAACATCTCAGTGCAGCATTGTGGACCACTTTATACCCAAACATCTCAGTGCAGCATTAAACGAGAATTTAGAGAATTTGAATCATCAACTATTGAATTGAAAACAAGGACTTAACAGATACGTCATGCCATTGTATATGGAGATGATACATCTCTTGCTGTTGATGTTAATTACCTTGTTAAACATGTCTAAACATGTTCACATGTTGAACAGTATGAGAACAAAATGGAAAAATATAATTCAGAAACAGGTACAAGTAAAAGCGGTTGGTAAACGTATAGATAGATGCTGGGGATACGGGAGATTACATAGAATAGGACAAAACAATGGACAAAGAAAACACTAATGAATATAAAACATCATGTGAAAAAGAAACGAAAAGGCAAAACGATTGAAATTGGAAAAGATAAGCAACATGCATGACATGAGAGATGATTTCAATTGTGGCATCGTTATTGAATTATCACCCTTTAGACGGTGATGTAACACGAGCAACTGTATGTTTCTCAACTTTACGTTTCTCTTGTGCGATGATTGGAAAATCTCGTGTAATTCTATGATTGCACCTTCTAAATCTTGGAAAGGTAGACGCTTGATCTTTCAGTATTTGTAGTCGTACTCTAAATCGGTTGTCTCTTTGGCAACAACTGTTGTGGTTGTTCAGTACAGCTCTGTATACATCCTAAGGTGTTTCTAGTTATCTATATACGTAGATATAAAAGTCGAACAGGAAAAGTGGCATTCAAAAGACCACAATTAACCAAAAACACTTACAGAAACAAACAAACATAAATCAAAGGCAATATGACATCACAGACATAAAAGATAATAGAGCTACCGCCTCGGAACGTCAGTGGCAAAAAAGGCCGCTGGAGTCTAAACCAGCTTCTAGGGTGCACCAAACCTCACTCTTACTTTATACCATTACAAGAAGCTATAGTGTATTATCATATACTAATAACTACGGATATTGACTTTTATTGTTTAACTTAGAGATTACCATTTAATGTGGGTGCTTACACTGTCTTGTCAATTTGGGCGCTTAGACATGAAAAAGCGAGGTTGTGAACACATAATCTCCAAATAAGCTACCCAGTAGGCTGCGTTCTGTACTGACAAGTCGGTAACCCTGTCTTCCTGCTCCGCTTCATGCTGTGTATTGCACTGTTCACTTGGCTTTTAGATTTGCTCATTTGATTTATACGTAGTACAGTGCGGTTCTACGGTGCCATTGCGTACTGTTGCTATGATTCCTAAAGAACCATTTTTTTCATTTTCATATAATTGCTTCTGGTCTAAATCGTGGTTGTTAGTGAATCCTTTGAAAGGCCTGCAATCAAAATGTTTTCTTTTAATTCGTTATGTACTGCAGTTTAGATAAAAGTAGGTAAACGAGGCGAACAGGAAATGTAGCATTCAAGGAACCCAGTCTGTTTTCAGTACGTTTTCATAATTGCGTGCAATCTACCAATGTCGCGAATTGTCAGATAATTAAATTAAATACAGATCACTATGAAGTCATATCGGTGAATAGCTATCATCGTTATCGCCATTTTCAAGAATCAAGTCAATACAGATGACCGACCGCACACCGTGTTCATGAATGGCAATAGGGGAATTTATATTTGTCAGAAACTGTCAATTATATTTAGTTAATGAACATGCCCCACAATCTGTTAATTAGCTGCGTCCCTAATAACCCGGTATGATTGGTTGGCATCATTGAATGCCAACTGAGCTTATGTTTAATTGGCGTGTTTTCGCGTGAGAAATAAAATTAAGCCAACGTGGGTGAGCGGTCAGTACAACAATCATAATCCATATTCGCCATTTATTCCTTAATTATTTAAATACGCATTATTTCTTCTCGTAATTATCCCCACGCTTGAAAAAAAAAACATGTAAGGGGATATTGTGTACCCCTTCGTTGTCTGTCTGTCTGTCTGTCTGTCTGTCCGTCCGTCCGTCCGTCCACGTTACCATCTCCTCATTAAACACTGAACTGAACCAAGCTTAATGTATGACTTCCACACATGATAACGGCGTGCAAGCGCAGTATTGGCTCCGTACCCATGGGTCATAAGGCACGAGGGTCAAATGCACTAAAACTTCATTTACATCGTATTTTTCCATATGTTTGCACATAACTTGGTATACCTTGGTTTAAGATTAAGATTTAATTTAACATTAAGATGATGGAATTACAATGTAGACTTTTTTACATTACACCTCCGTGGGGCCAGCTGAATGGAGCGGCAACCTTACACCTCCGTGGGGCCAGCTGAATGGAGCGGCAACCTTACACCTCCGTGGGGCCAGCTTAATGGAGCGGCAACCTTACACCTCCGCACCTCCGTGGGGCCAGCTGAATGGAGCGGCAACCTTACACCTCCGTGGGGCCAGCTTAATGGAGCGGCAACCTTACACCTCCGTGGGGCCAGCTTAATGGAGCGGCAACCTTACACCTCCGCACCTCCGTGGGGCCAGCTGAATGGAGCGGCAACCTTACACCTCCGTGGGGCCAGCTTAATGGAGCGGCAACCTTACACCTCCGTGGGGCCAGCTTACTGGAGCGGCAACCTTACACCTCCGTGGGGCCAGCTTAATGAAGCGGCAACCTTACACCTCCGTGGGGCCAGCTTAATGGAGCGGCAACCTTACACCTCCTCGGGGCCAGCTTAATGGAGCGGCAACCTTACACCTCCGTGGGGCCAGCTGAATGGAGCGGCAACCTTACACCTCCGTGGGGTCAGCTGAATGGAGCGACAACCTTACACATCCGTGGGGCCAGGTGAATGGGGCGGCAAAAGGTCAAATACACTAAAGATACAAATATACTGTCATTTTTCCAAACTGTTTCACATACGTATATAAACTTGTCTATGGTAAATAGACAACATATCAAACTATATTGTATTATCTCAAACTCTGTCAGGGATGTGGGGTGGGGGAGGGACGTATGTTGTGTGTGTGTTTCATTTATATCTTTATAAAAATGATTTATTTTTCTTTCTCATCTTATTATGTTATGTTATAATGATGGTATTACACAATATATTTTGCTCCAGGGATAGCTGTTGGACTCTAAAATGGGATTTAAAATTCAGATAAACAAATACTCTAAATTTAATTTATTAATTTGCAATGTCATACATGCAGAATAACATTCTTAGTACACGTTGTATTCTTAGTATCAAAGAACTGAGCTCAAAACAGTGCTACCCCTGGATTAGGACAGATTTCGTTCTAGTTGTTATTTTATTTATTTTTCATATATTTAACATATAATTTCATGTGCCAACATATGGTATGCTATTTGCCGATTGTGATCAACTGCATAAATGGGGCGTAACTCTGCAGTTGCATTAACTGTTCATAGAAGTACAGAGTTGTCGAAGTTATTTCCCCGGACAGCATCAGGTGTAGTAATGTAGCAAGTTACATGTTAGTATGTCAAGTTGTAAATATGTATACAGTGGTGGAGAGGGTGAGGAGTGTTGTTTGTATGTTGTTGTTTTTGTTATTAATATTTTTGTAAAAAATGTTAGGAATGACTTACCCAAACGTTTAAATATAGTATTACTTATTATGTTATTTCAAAAAGAAGTTGATTACAAGTTTAAATCCTTACTATAATTAACAAAGTATGACGAAACTATGACTGAGTACTGCAATTGCGATCAGAAGCAACTAATACAACTAATGATGAATTAACGTAACTTATGTATTCACGTATATACATGTCCTTAAGTATTTATGGGCGGATGCTGTGTATTATTCAAACCAATTTAAACTGTTTCTGTTCATTGCAGAGGACCAAGGATTGTGAGAAAATGTTATATTTGCAAATGGTAAAAGTAAGTATAAATGTCGTACAGAAAATGTATGTTTAAAAAGCACAGTCACCCAAAAGCACGCACTCGAGATAAAGTGAAAGTTAAATAGAAGCAATGCATGCGACACTACAAATACACAGGGGTTGATAATATGGGTATCGCCGCGGGACAGACAGTTACAAAATGCCGCTGGTGATTTAAACCAGGAGCTATCATTCATCAAACCTCACTTTTACCCTATTGTCATCCCAGTTAAACGTGACACGCAAAAGAAATCCTTGCCAGGCCACATCCTCCAACACATCCTTGCCAGGCCACACCCTCCAACAAATCCTTGCCAGGCCACACCCTCCAACAAATCCTCGTCAGGAGTGGACACCCTCCAACAAATCCTTGCCATGCCACACCCTCCAACAAATCCTTGTCAGGAGTGGACCCCTCCAACAAATCCTTGCCAGGCCACACCTTCCAACAAATCCTTGTCAGGAGTGGACACCCTCCAACAAATCCTTGCCAGGCTACACCCTCCAACAAATCCTTGCCAGGCCACACCCTCCAACAAATCATTGTCAGGAGTGGACACCCTTCTACAAATCCTTGCCAGGCCACACCCTCCAACAAATCCTTGTCAGGAGTGGACACCCTCCAACAAATCCTTGCCAGGCTACACCCTCCAACAAATCAAGCCGCACCATCATGCAACACAAGCACAACACAAAGAAAATCACGCATATAAAATACAACAAAAGAAGACCAAAAAAACACAAAGCAAACACTCAACAACCTAGTTGATGCTGGACAACAAGAGAATAAACCGTTAAGGTAACGACAAGACAAGATCGAAGACAAACATTAAACGTTACCATCCATTTTATTTTATTTAGATAGACGTCATTCTGCATTAGATAGAAATTACCCCTCCCCAACCCGTCCCCCACACAAAGAGATAAAAAAAATAGTAATAATCATAATAATAATAATAACGGCAAGATTACGCTAGAAAACCGTTTATCAAAACTCTGTCAAGGTGTTCAGATCATATAATAACGTATATGTGCCAATGAAAAGTATAGGTTCATTCACAGGTTCTTCAAATACCCGTGATTGGATGCGTAAAATGAATTATAAGTTGGTGTCTCAATTTGGCGCTCAAGTTTTTTTTGGTTTGGTCTGGCTGGTTAAAGACGTTAATATTGTATCTGTAGAGTTTGCATTCTCAAAATATGTAAATTACATAGTATATACCTCGTCGTCAGCAGGTTTAGAAATGGTGTTGTAAAATGTGCCTGTTGATGGCAGGATGGGGACTTTACTATCGTATAGACGTCGCTGGTATAAACGCTGCCATATTCAGACCTCGCTGGTATAAACGCTGCCGTATTCAGACGTCGCTGGTATAAACGCTGCCGTATTCAGACCTCGCGGAAAGTAGCATGTGGCTCATATTTTCTACAACATTTCTTAAAATGTGCAATACGATAAAATAAAAATGGAACTTCTGGCGACCTTATTATTGACAATGTTTTATAAAACAAACTACGTTAATGTAAATTTATACGTAATGTGTTATTAATACTAGTGCATTATTATAGGCGGTTACCTTAACATTTATTTGGTTATGTGTGTCACTGTAAACCATTTCCTTTTAAGTTATTGAATTTCTCTCTTCATTTCTTTCATATTTACTCCAACAATTGATGTACAGTAATACAGTTATGTACAGTAATACAGTTATGTACAGTAATACAGTTATGTGCAGTAATACAGTTATGTACAGTAATACAGTTATGTACAGTAATACAGTTATGTACAGTAATACAGTTATGTAATACAGTTATGTACAGTAATACAGTTATGTACAGTAATACAGTTATGTACAGTAATACAGTTATGCGCAGTAATACAGTTATGTGCAGTAATACAGTTATGTACAGTAATACAGTTATGTGCAGTAATACAGTTATGTACAGTAATACAGTTATGTACACTGTACAGTAATACAGTTATGTACAGTAATACAGTTATGTACAGTAATACAGTTATGTGCAGTAATACAGTTATGTACAGTAATACAGTTATGTGCAGTAATACAGTTATGTGCAGTAATACAGTTATGAACAGTAATACAGTTATGTGCAGTAATACAGTTATGTACAGTAATACAGTTATGTGCAGTAATACAGTTATGTACAGTAATACAGTTATGTACACTGTACAGTAATACAGTTATGTACAGTAATACAGTTATGTACAGTAATACAGTTATGTGCAGTAAAACAGTTATGTACAGTAATACAGTTATGTACACTGTACAGTAATACAGTTATGTACAGCAATACAGTTATGTGCAGTAATACAGTTATGTGCAGTAATACAGTTATGTGCAGTAATACAGTTATGTGCAGTAATACAGTTATGTACAGTAATGCAGTTATGTGCAGTAATACAGTTATGTGCAGTAATACAGTTATGTGCAGTAATACAGTTATGTACAGTAATACAGTTATGTACAGTAATACAGTTATGTGCAGTAATACAGTTATGTACACTGTACAGTAATACAGTTATGTACAGTAATACAGTTATGTACAGTAATACAGTTATGTACAGTAATACAGTTATGTGCAGTAATACAGTTATGTACAGTAATACAGTTATGTACACTGTACAGTAATACAGTTATGTACAGTAATACAGTTATGTACAGCAATACAGTTGTGTACACTGTATAGTAATACAGTTATGTACAGTAATACAGTTATGTACAGTAATACAGTTATGTACAGTAATACAGTTATGTGCAGTAATACAGTTATGTACAGTTATACAGTTATGTACACTGTACAGTAATACAGTTATGTACAGTAATACAGTTATGTACAGTAATACAGTTATGTGCAGTAATAAAGTTATGTACAGTAATACAGTTATGTACACTGTACAGTAATACAGTTATGTACAGTAATACAGTTATGTACAGCAATACAGTTATGTACACTGTATAGTAATACAGTTATGTACAGTAATACAGTTATGTATAATAATACAGTTATGTACAGTAATACCGTTATGTACAGTAATACAGTTATGTACAGTAATACAGTTATGTATAATAATACAGTTATGTACAGTAATACAGTTATGTACAGTAATACAGTTATGTACAGTAGTACAGTTATGTATAATAATACAGTTATGTACAGTAATACAGTTATGTACAGTAATACAGTTATGTATAGGAATACAGTTATGTACAGGAATACAGTTATGTACAGTAATACAGTTATGTACAGTAATACAGTTATGTACAATAATACAGTTATGTACAGTAATACAGTTATGTACAGTAATACCTTTATGTACAGTAATACAGTTATGTGCAGTAATACAGTTATGTACAGTAATACAGTTATGTACACTGTACAGTAATACAGTTATGTACAGTAGTTATGTACAGTAATACCGTTATGTACAGTAATACAGTTATGTACAGTAATACAGTTATGTACAGTAATACAGTTTCAATACGATCTGTGCTTTTTTAAATTACTGATAGTCAGAGTAGGAAAATAATTAAATAAAATATAGTTCATCATAAATTCAAATCGATGTATATAATATGCATTATCATTATCGCTAATATATCTTGTTTATTGGGCAAATGTGGAATTAATTGATCAGAAATATCAATCCTACCAAGTTCATTAATCAAGTCAGCAATCTGTTGATTATATGCATCAGGTAATGCCAACTGAGATTATGTCTAATTGGCTTGTGTTTTTTTCCGGATGGACTAAAGTGAAGCCAACGTAGGAGAGTGGTCAGAATAACATACCATATCGATAGACGCCATAATGTATTTTAATTGATCTCTTCCTTCATTTTTGAGTTTATTTAGTTCTAAATGCGTTCCATGTTAAAGCTCCGTTTCAGCAAAGTGTCAAAATGACAAATAACTGAAAATATGTGAATACCACGATGATCTACTGCATCGGACACATGGGTCCCCTGGTATGGCCTATGTCAGCTCCATAATGTGTATATGTAACTGCATGATCCCGTTTTATTGGGATGACAATAGGGTAAGGGTGAGGTTTAGTGCAACCTGGAACCTGGTTTAAAAGCCCAGCGGCCGTTTTTGCCACTGACCGTTCCATGGCGATATTCCATATGTCAACTCCGTTATGTTTGTGATGTCCGCACACTTGCCTTGTATTTATCCTTGTAATTGGTGTGTGTTTCGATGTGTGTTCCTGGTTTGTGTGTTTCGATGTGTGTTCCTGGTTGAATGCGAGCTTTGCTAACTACATTTCCTGTTCGACTTGTATAATATCTACTTTTCCCATTTTTATACATACGTGTTATAATTATTTTACATGTGTTTGTTTTATTCTTTATTAAGAGGCGACACAAATGTATCTTGTTGTATAAGTGAAATATTCTATGAATTCGATATAATCGTATATATTTGAATTCTGGTTAATTGCATTTTAGATGCATGATATATCGCTTGAATTATTATTTTCACCCTCGTTAATTGTGTGTATAATATTATCAAATCATTACCATTTTCACCCTCGTTAATTGTGTGTATAATATGATCAAATCATTACCATTTTCATTCAATTGAATAAATGTATGAGATATTTTATGAATTCCCTTTTCATTCAAGTGAATGTTTGTATTATTTAATCATGCTACGCATTCCCATTGTCATTCTATTTAGTATGACTGTATTTCTAGAAACCTTAATTGCTATATTACTGCTTTAGGATTGATATTGCAAATTTAGATATGCAACAAGCTGTTATCCCATCAATATTATTTCAATTTCTAGTTTTATAAATTGGCTTTCAATTAGAAGACGACGGAAATTATGTCCCAACCACCTAAAAGATCAGACGAAATGGATGCCATAAAATACAGCAGCTCCGGTGTGAATGAAGTACATTAATTAATATGCACTCATTATGGTTCCAAATGGCAATATCGAAGCTAATAATATGGACGCCCATTTACCTTTGGTGTGGACGTATATATTCAAGCAGACATGTTGCATTCTGAATAAAGTGCGGTTTTTATGTTTTTACAATAAAAGAAGAAATTTTGTTGAATTTATGTTTTCGAAATATTTGGTTAAGCGACATAATCACGTGTCAGGTTTAAGCCTCTAAGAAAGATTCGATTTTAGTCATTTAAATGGTTTCGTGTTTAAAAAGTATCTTATTGCAAAAAAATACATAAGATTTGTGAAATTATTATTAAGCATTCTTATCCAGTCAAATAACATTAAAAGTACAAGTTTCCGAAACAATAAAAAAAAACATAAAATAGTATGAAAGGAGAAATTATTTGGAAATCGTCGAACACAATAAATACAAAAAATATTGCAGTCTCTGTGAGAGGTGTTGCATCTTATAATTACCTCTCATGAACAGAGTCAATACAGCCGAGTCTGCTACTTTTCTCTCTTGTTTGTGTTTGTTGCTTCCAAGGGATCACCTTTTTAGTATTTATTGACATTCGCACTAGCGCTTGTTTAGTGATGTGTGGCGGCCGTAAAAAGTCGCCCCGACTACAGATCAGTAGTGTTATTATTTACTGGTCCTTTAGGATCATCAAACCCATTCTGAGTTGCTTTAAAGTAGAATATCGCTTAAGCCGGTGCTAGGAGGCGTGAGAGGTGTTGTATCTTATAATTACCTCTCATGAACAGACTCAATAAAACCAAGTATGCTACTTTTCTCTCTTGTTTGTGTTTGTTGCTTCCAAGGAATCAACTTTTTAGTATTTATTGATTGAAACTGTTCATGAACGGTAGTGAAAAGTGCATGCCCTCTAGCCCTTGGTTGAGCAAAACTCAATATTTAAAATGCCAATAATAAATGACATAAATCTGAGCTATCCCGAAGATGGTATGCATACGAAGACGGTGAACATGGAACCTTCAATGCGGTATTTTCAAACCATTCCATGGCCAGCGGCGTATGGTCCAAGTTTCTAACAGAACGCGTTGCGCTAAACGAGAAAACAATGGGCGAAATAAACAAAATGGAATTCAGCTGGGAGCGGAGGTTATGAAGCCTGCGTATAACTCACCGTCCGAACTCCAACATAGTTTAGATTTGTTGTTTGGTTATTGCAAAACATGGGGGTTATAAGTAAATTCTTCAAAAACTAAAGTAATGTTTTTTTATGAGAAGGGGACCACTAAAGCAAGAGGAGAAATGGACATACGATAATAAAGAACTGGAGGTTGTAATCGATTTTAATTACCTAGACACTGTTTCTAACTATACAGGTTCTTTTTCTCTAAAGGCGCCAAACGTATTACTGGCAAATACTAGGACTTTTAATCTGAAGTCGCACACGATTTGTCAATTATTCGATGGGTTTGTTGGGTCAATTTTAAGTTATGGAAGTGAAATATGGGGTAATTCGAAATCCAAAGATAGAAAGAATCCATTTGAAGTTTTGTAAACAATTTCTCAAAGTAAAAACGTCTACAAGTAACGTGGGCGTATCTGGGGAACTATGTCGATATCCGTTATATATAAGATATGTTAAAATCATTAAATACTGGTGCAAAGTGGTTAATTCTGATAATGTTATATTATCAACGTTGAATAAAGATTTAGTTGAATCGTGTAAAAAAGATGTAAATAAATGGGCGAGAGGTGTTAATACTTTACTTGATAATTATGGATTTGTCTATGCATGGGGTAACTCTGCAAGTATTGATTTTAAAACCTTTCACAAGGTTTGCATGCAAAGAGTAGTCCATAGTTTTATCCAAAAATGGAATAACGATTTGATAGAAAACCGGGTTTTAGTTATGTGTAGACATTTCAAGGTAGAATTTAGTTCCGAAACATACTTGAATAAAGTGTCGCTTTCCTTGTAAGATCGAGTTTGTCTAGATTATGTCTAGTCTCATTCATTAAGAATAGAAACAGGTAGATATGCCGGAAATAGAACAAATAGAACTGAGCGATATTTAACGTGGCGAATTCGTTATATTGAATGGTACTGTTGTATTTGTCATGTCTTCATGTTTTGATAGACTCATTTATTGCTGCTCTGTTCTTCTTTTAAATCAAGTGAGTCTATATACACGACGTGAAAGTACTTTTACGGTTATTTTCTGAGCATCCCTCATAAAAATACAGCTACATAACAGAAAATGTGCAAATTCAGAAACTTTAACACCGCTTAAAATATTGTATTTCTGATTTAGCCGTTCACTGTGCTAATGTTCAATAGAATGCACATCTTTGTTTTTATCTCATACATGGTCATATCTTATAAAGGAACAGAATTTCATTTTAAAACAGTATATACATTGTGTAAATCCATCCCGAAAAAATCCCAAAATATCACTTGGCACCTTTAACCCTTTTCTCCTCTTAACACCTCTCTCAAGTCTTTGACTTTGATGAGAATAAATTAAACAGTAGAGAAATGGAATCATAAACATGTTCTATTTTTTCAAAAAGTAAACATTTATGTAAAACACAAAATGTTTTAAAATTAAAATTAACATCATGTTTTGTCTTTCTGTTAAGAATCAAGAGATTGACAAATTGAAACTGGCTTTAATCCTAATGTATGAAATCCTCCTTAAATAACGATGTGTGTATGAGGATTAACGTCGCTTTCAACACTAATTCAGTCATATCACGACGATATCCACTTGTAACAGTGAGCTATTTGCCCAACTGTATAGAAGTGCAAGTCCTAGACACATGCCATGATAACAGACCAAGTCATAGTATACAGACGTCGGCCCGAGTAGACCTAGCACTACCCTACACCAAGTCAAAAAATACTGATGCCGGGACAACCAGTCCTAGTACTAGCCGGCTAACCTGTCCTAGCACTACCATACACCAAGTCATAGTATACTGACATCGGGCCGACCAGTCCTTGCAATACCCTACACCAAGTCATAGTATACTGACATCGGGCCGACCTGTCCTTGCAATACCATACACCAAGTCATAGTATACTGACATCGGGCCGACCAGTCCTTGCAATACCCTACACCAAGTCATAGAATACTGACATCGGGCCGACCAGTCCTAGCACTACCATACACCAAGTCATAGTATACTGACATCGGGCAGTCCAGTCCTAGCACTGCCATACACCAAGTCATAGTTTACCGACATCGGGCCGACCAGTCCTAGCACTGCCCTACATCAAGTCATAGTATACTGATACCGGACCGACCAGTTCTACCACTGCCTTACACCAAGTCATAGTATACCGACATCGGGCCGACGAGTCCTAGCACTACCCTACACCAAGTCATAGTATATTGACAACGGGCCGACCAGTCCTAGCACAACCCTACACTAAGTCATAGTATATTGACATCGGGCCGACGAGTCCCAGCACTATCTAATACCAAGTCATAGTATATTGACATCGGGCCGATCAGTCCTAGCACTACTTAACACCAAGTCATAGTATACTGACATCGGGCCGACCAGTCCTAGCACTACCTAACACCAAGTTACAGTATACCGACATCGGGAAGACCAGTCCTAGCACTACCTAACACCAAGTTACAGTATACCGACATCGGGAAGACCAGTCCTAGCACTACCGTACACAAAGTAATAGTATACTGATACCGGGCCGACCACTACTAGTACTACCTAACAACAAGTTATAGTATACTGACATCGGGCCGATCAGTCCTAACACTACCTAACACCAAGTTATAGTATACTGACATCGGGCCGACCAGTCCTAGCACTACCTAACACCAAGTTATAGTATATTGACATCGGGCCGATCAGTCCTAGCACTACCTAACACCAAGTTATAGTATATTGACATCGGGCCGATCAGTCCTAGCACTACCTAACACCAAGTCATAGTATACTGACATCGGGCCGACCAGTCCTAGCTCTACCTAACACCAGGTCATAGTATACTGACATCGGGTCGACCATTCCTAGCTCTACCTAACGCCAAGTCATAGTATACTGACATCGGGCCGACCATTCCTAGCTCTACCTAACGCCAAGTCATAGTACCGACATCGGGAAGACCAGTCCTAGCACTACCCTACACCAAATAATACTATACAGATACCGGCCCGACCAGTACTAGTACTACCTAACACCAAGTCATAGAATACTGACATCGGGCCGACCAGTCCTAGCACTACCTAACACCAAGTCATAGTATACTGACATTGGGCAGTCCAGTCCGAGCACTACCCTACACCAAGTCATAGTATACTGACATCGGGCCGACCAGTCCTAGCACTACCTAACACCAAGTCATAGTATACTGACATCGGGCCGACCAGTCCGAGCACTACCCTACACCATGTCATAGCATACCGACATCGGGCCGACCAGTCCTAGCATTACCCGACACCAAGTCATAGTATACCGGCATCGGGCCGACGAGTCCAAGCACTGCCCTACACGAAGTCATAGTATACCGACATCGGGCCGACCAGTCCTAGCACTACCCTACACCAAGATACCGGGCCTACCAGTCCTAGCTCTACCTTACACCAAGTCATAGTATACCGACATCGGGCCGACCAGTCCTAGCATTACCCGACACCAAGTCATAGTATACCGGCATCGGGCCGACGAGTCCAAGCACTGCCCTACACGAAGTCATAGTATACCGACATCGGGCCGACCAGTCCTAGCACTACCCTACACCAAGATACCGGGCCTACCAGTCCTAGCTCTACCTTACACCAAGTCATAGTATACCGACATTGGGCCGACCAGTCCTAGCACTGCTCTACACCAAGTCATGGTATACCGACATCGGGCCGACCAGTCCTAGCACTACTTTACACCAAGTCATAGTATACCGACATTGGGCCGACCAGTCCTAGCGCTACCCTACACCAAGTCATAGTACATGTATACTGACATCGGGCCGACCAGTCCTAGCATTATCCCACACCAAGTCATAGTATACTGACATCGGGCCGACCTGTCCTAGCACTACCCTACACCAAGTCATAGTATACCGACATCGGACCGACCAGTCCTAGCAATACCCTACACCAAGTCATTGGGCCGACCTGTCCTAGCACTACCCTACACCAAGTCATAGTATACCGACATCGGGCCGACCAGTCCTAGCACTACCCTACACCAAGTCATAGTATACCGACATTGGGCCGACCTGTCCTTGCACTACCCTACACCAAGATACCGGGCCTACCAGTCCTAGCTCTACCCTACACCAAGTCATAGTATACCGACATTAATCCTAATGTATGAAATCCTGCTTAAATAACGATGTGTGTATGAGGTTTATAGTATACTGACATCGGGCCGACCAGTCCTAGAACTGCCCTACACCAAGTCATAGTATACTGACATCGGGCCGACCAGTCCTAACACTGCCCTACACCGAGTCATAGTATACCGACATCGGGCCGACCAGTCCTAGCACTGCCCGACACCAAGTCATAGTATACTGACATCAGGTCGACCAGTCCTAGCACTGCTCTACACCAAGTCACTGACATCGGGCCGACCAGTCCTAGCACAACCCTACACCAGGTATAGTATACCGACATCGGGCGGACCAGTCCTATATGAGCCATGGTACCATTTTTATAAAGTCCGGGTACTGACCCCAGGACCTCCCGCATGCGGAACGGACGCTCTACCACCGCCGCGGTATTAAATAATGGTTTATTATTATTTGTTATACTATTATTAGTATTATTATCTTTCTGGTAACATATACATTCGAACACATACGTTAAGTGATAGCATTCGAGCTGGTCCTCGAGTAAGAACACATGTGTTGTGTGAAAACAATCGTTGAATAATAAATACGTTTGATTCGCGATAGTTCAATTGAATAAAACAATATCATATTAACGCCGTGGAATAAAGCAATTTCATTTCCCGACTGCTTTCGGAAATTGAAATTCTTTTCACTTTGATGGACACTGTAACACGGAAAAACAATTTCCAAATTAACCTCTACAGCGTGTGCCCAATTAGAAACAAACACTATCAGAAATTGATAGTCTCTAAAAACGGTTTTGATTGGTTAATGTCAATCAATAAGGCCACCTAAAAAGACAGTGCAATTTCAAGAACAAATGATGTACACTTGGCAGCATAAAAGCTGCGAAAATAAGGTAGCGTCGTGGTGTAATGGTTAGCATTGCGGCTTAGTAACCCAGGGATCGCGCGTTCAATCCCAGCCAGGACCGAATTTGGGTTAATAATCGAAATATTTCAAAAGTATTTCCTACCTTACCAGTCCTTCGGATGAGACTTTAAACCTAGGTCTGCTCACTAAAATGCTTAGTGCAATACAACGAGGATACGCACGCTGCCAAAATATTTGCTTGTGCCACACACTGCGTAGTGAGTTAAATTCGCTTTTAACACTCTATTAGCCATATAACGACGGGTTTTTACTTGTAGCATCGTGTACTACTGTGCATTTCAGGGTGCCTGGACATGAATCGAGATTTTGTTTTTCATTACGTGGTTCCACCTTTATTCCATTAAGCGGTGGGAAAGCTTATATTAGCAGGATTTTAAAACGGATATTTCGACACTAAAACATACATGTTTTAAAACGTTGAAAAATGTGATAACCTGTTTAAAATTTCCTATTAAATGTTTTAATTTTACAATATGCAAACTTTTTAAGCCGAAATTAAGGTTTCATACCCCAACCAAACCTGTTTTCGCTTCTTGGAGAAGGGATTGGATGGGGTATGAAAGTTAATACTCGGACCACGTAATGTATTACTTTCTATGTGTTTTCATACCTGATATGGTTAGATAGAATGAAAATAGACACTCCTGGATCTTTTTACAATCTTGCCATAGTCATCCGTTATGTTTCAAAAAGCCTGAAATTCATTTTGACACCTCTTGTTTACATAACAAAAATTAAAACAACATGGCGGCATTATTTCTAGGGTTCGGTTGTACCAAGTAAAACGTAGGTTATGAAGGGTGGTGTTGTTGTTCAATGTTCAGCACCTCCAGCAATCGATCATACTTAATTATCTTTTATTTTGGAATGAAAAACATTATATCTAGCAAATAAAAGGTAGGTAAATAGTATACTGCGTTTATATTTTATTATTTACACCAATATTGGTCAACTGTTTGTTTTTTTAAGTCACCCTACCCTAGAAAAATGGAATGTTCCGTCGTCGCCATTTTGGTTTTCGGTTGTCAATAAAATTACATGTAAACAGTGGGAGTCAAAATGAATGTTTGGCTTTGCGAAGCTTAGAGGATGGCAACGCGAAGATTGCAAACAGATTCAAGAGCGTCCGTTTTCATTCTAGATATGAAAACATATAGAAAGTAATAAAATAAAATCTCGATTCATATTCGACGTCTAGGCACCCTGAAATGCACAGTAGGTGTTCAACTTTATGGTGCTGCCATAAGGGAATAGAATGCCGTAAACACATTTCATGATAGAACACCCAGTCACATTATACCGATACCGGGACGACCAGTCACAGCACTACCATGTATACATTGAACGTCAAGCTAGATGACCTACTAGTACAATATGAAGTCTTTTTGATATACATTGCTGGGGATCGAACCCACGATCTCCCGCTTGCGTGGCGGACGCTTCACCATCTATATGGATAGAACGTATACTTCGCTGTGTGGAATACAATCTTAAATGACATTAGCACGTGTTTTCTGTTTAACTATGAATTTAAAAATATGATACAGTACCGAGTTTTAAATTGTTCAAAGCAAAGGTAAACAACTCAATTTCTAACATTGCTCTCTTATTCTTATTTTTTCATACTGGTTAACCCGTTACATTGTTTTGATAGTTTTATTGACAAACTCATTCGAACGTTTTTAACGGTTTTACGTCACATAGGCATAACTTGATTTGAATTGCAGGATTTTTGGCAAATTCGTTATACTAGCGTATGTATTCACCCTACTGAACATCTCAACAGCTCTGACATTTGAAAAGAAAACTTAAAATGATGTCATGAAAATTGCAGCTAGAGTGTACATAGCTGTAGTCAATAGAAAAGTTTAAATGCGATGATTTCCGATGATATTAAACGTAATTGGATGAATATCGAGTGTGAATGAATTTAGAAAATTGAGAGCCGATTGAGTGAGTGAATCCAGAGTAATTGGTAAGACATTTCGGAGATTTGTCAAATTAACGCGCGCAAATTATATGATCTTTTAACGGTATTGTCGACAAATTGCAGGGAAAAGGTTGAGGGATTCCAATTTGTATCACAATAGCAGCTAGAGCACAAACAAATGAAGTTGCGATTGTAATACTGAAAAAATGATCATATAGTTTAGATTAGATTAATGTATTTAGGGAAGCTGGTGGTCTTCATTTGGTCGGAAATTTAGAACGTTCGTCAAATGATTAATTTTAATAACTAATTTAGATATGATATGATTTCCGGATTACCCGTCTACGCATGTGATAATTTAAAAGCGAAATTGTTGCTCAATTGACTGCAATCGATTGCTGTATTATATAATCACGTGACCAGTACTTGATAAAAAAATGAAAATTGACGGATTTAGTTTTGATTAGGTGCTTAAACTATTGATATTTTCCTGTATGTAGCCCAATTTTCCACATCAATTGACTTTTAAGTATTTCTTCATTGAAAGTTGAAAACGGTTGTACTGGTGCATTGACAGAGCCACTTAACACCGTTCACGGCTCAGTGATTCACGCTGGCTCTCACTCTGAAAGGACGGCCGCCCGTGAAATATTGCAATCATCTTCCCGTCGCGAACAGTTTTGATCTTCATTTCACATACAGCTTCATTGGTTATTCTTTACACGACAACATTTGAAAGAGTTCTCTTTGTGATTTATTGTAATAATGGGTTAATAGACCTAAGTAAATTTAGAGGTAAGTCAAGTAAAAAATTGACGGTTTCGTCCAGTCACATCAATTCGCGCATTAATACATACTATAGTTCAATTAAAATAGTTCCTGTCATTTTTATTGAAGCTGATTAATGAAATGGAGCGTTGAATTGTGAAAATATAAACTAGAAAAACGAGTTATGAATCTGTTTATTATCAATCCATATACATATATTTCGTATATATATCGTAACATAATGCGCTAATTTTATTCTGGACCTCAATTTCAACATTCTGTGTATGGTATTGTACAGTGAAAATGTCAAATAAAAACTCCAAAATGTGTGATATTTAAAGACTATATAAAAATGCATATATAGAATTCGGGTGACTTATATCTATTTTTACTCCTCTCGAAAGAAATGACATAGCACCTTGTCATCACGGTGTTGTCATATACAATTGAGCAGTACAACATACCCTTGTTTGTCTTGAATTATCATTTCAGTCAAAGCTTTCTCTTCAAAATCAGGGTGGGGTACGGTGCATATATGTTAGCGTTTTAAGTAAAAAGACGGATGAGGATTATATTTTTATT
Source organism: Cyrtodaria siliqua (assembly GCA_037043455.1). NCBI lineage: Eukaryota > Metazoa > Mollusca > Bivalvia > Adapedonta > Hiatellidae > Cyrtodaria > Cyrtodaria siliqua. Next base: position 19,020 of record JAWPHD010014680.1, on the reverse strand, counting down.
GTATATGATTTGAAAGATGAACATTAACCGTTTTTCTTTAATAAGAATAATTTTATGATAAACATTTGAAAATGTTTAATGACTTTATTTAACTTCTTTTTAGTGACAAAATATGCGGCGTCCAACGCTTTTTTAATATTTTAGTTTTATTTAAAATGGCAGGACTACTTAAGGACGCATATTTGAGTGGGGTAGTGTTCGAGCAAACTGAGAATCTTAATTTTACCGCGGGTTAACACATATTCCTGTGGTTCTTTTGCGTGTTCAGAGGATAGATTCCGATAGACGGGACCACCCGGTTTACATGCCAATTCGAAGGACAATGTTAAGCTAAATTGTCATATCCAAGAACATATCCGACGAAATTCAGAGGTACCAGTGAGGTTTGGATCCGGATCCTCCAAATTCAAGTTCACTTATAGTCATCCATACAAACAGATAGCTCCTTCACTTATAGTCATCCATACAAACAGAAAACTCTTTCACTTATAGTCATCCCAGATAACCCCTTCACTTATAGTCATCCATACAAACAGATAACTCCTTCACTTATAGTCATCTATACAAATAAAAAGATAACTCCTTCACTTATAGTCATCTATACAAACAAACAGATAACTCCCTCACTTATAGTCATCCATACAAACAGATAACTCCCTCACTTATAGTCATCCATACAAACATATAACTCCTTCACTTATAGTCATCCATTCAAACAGATAACTCCCTCACTTATAGTAATCCCAGATAACCCCTTCACTTATAGTCATCCATACAAACAGATAACTCCTTCACTTATAGTCATCCATACAAACAGATAACTTCTTCACTTATAGTCATCCATACAAAAAGATAACTTCCTCACTTATAGTCATCCATACAAACAGATAACTCCCTCACTTATAGTCATCCATACAAACAGATAACTCCCTCACATATAGTCATCCATACAAACAGATAACTCCCTCACTTATAGTCATCCATACAAACAGATAACTCTCTCCCTTATAGTCATCCATACAAACAGATAACTCCCTCACTTATAGTCATCCGTACAAACAAATAACTCCCTCACTTATAGTCATCTATACAAACAAACAGATAACTCCCTCACTTATAGTCACCCATACAAACAGATAACTCCTTCACGTATAGTGATCCATACAAACAGATAACTCCTTCACGTATAGTCATCCATACAAACAGATAACTCCTTCACTTATAGTCATCCATATAAACAGGTAAGTCCTTCACTTATAGTCATCCATGAACATTGCTAGACATGAAAAAGCAAGAAAAACAAATGGTTCACACAGAACATTTCAGACAAAATGTGCTAGCACAATAGAAAACTACTCACTATCTTATTAAATGAGAATGCCTTAAATATGTTTTACAAAGAAAATCTTACTTAAGTGTGTAGTTAGTATTGAAGTATTAAACAAATCGGCAAATATGATATGAGCCTAGGTGGGTTAAACCAAATAGGATTCCTGTAAGCGATAGAATATGTGTATTTTGTAATAAACTTGAAGATGAATTTCATTTTGTGTTGGAATGCCAAACATACATAATGTTAAGGAAGCAATATATTCCTAATTATTTTTATAAGAGACCAAATATGATCAAGTTTCTGGAATTAATAAACTCACAAAATAAGATATATATTCGCAAACTGTGTACCTTTGTTTTAAAAGCATTTAAGTTACGAAATGAAACACTATACAGAAATTAGCTATTTCTGAATATAATGTATGTAATATATGTGCTAAGGAAATTGTGATGAATTGTAATTTATTTAAACGCCTTCTCATTGTATCAGCTCAGTTAAGATAAACTGCATATTTGAACATGTATTGTTTGTAATAACTACACTGTTGTCATGCTTTGTAATTGTATTTTGTATCCTCATGGGCTTTTAAGCCTATTGGAAATTGGAAATAAAGATCTATCTATCTATCTATCTATGATTCGATGTGACGGCGTGCAGGCTTGTCGGCTTGTCGGCTTGCCGATCATCATATCATTTTTCCGCACGAGATTAATTGAAATAAATTAACACGAATGTGAGATTCGATTTTATGACATACTAAAGCTCATAACGTCACATAACGTCACAAAGCGTACATTAACGTGACGTCATTGAGGTCAAGTTACAAATATTGCAAGAGCCTTGGTCATGATCAATTTCATACAATATTTATTAAACTTGTAAGAAAATATATTAAGACAAGAAGAATTGTTTACCACACCCTAGTCGTGTGAAACGCACTGCATGTTTTGTGGTTGACCCGTTTGCAGATCGCCTCTTTGAGTGTGTCTGATAACCCGATAGATTGTGGACCCCTTGACGATGTCTACCTAAATCATGAAAAGGATGGTAACGTTTAATGTTTCTTTTCATTCTTGTCTTGTTTTGTCAGTAACGGTTTATTCTGTTGTTGTCCTGGCTTTTGCCAAGTAACTGAGTACATGTTGTACGGCTTTGTAAGCTTTTTTATTGATATATACATGAACATTTTGTGTTTGACTTATACTGCATATTAATGCTGCCTAGTTTGTAAAGGCTGCAGCCTGGCGTGGATTTCTTTATCTACACTGGTCTGTTTAATATAGTGAGAGTGATGTTTGGAGCACACTAGAATCTGGTTTAAATCTCCAGTAGCTGCTTTGCCACTGACCATTCCAAGGCGGTACGTATGTGTGGTGTCACTGACCATTCCAATGCGGTACGTATGTGTGGTGTCGCTTATCATTCCCAAGCGGTACGTATGTGTGGTGTCGCTTACCATTCCCAGACGGTACGTATGTGTGGTGTCGCTTACCATTCCCAGGTGGTACGTATGTGTGGTGTCGCTTACCATTCACAGGCGGTACGTATGTGTGGTTTCGCTTACCATTCCAAGGCGGTACGTATGTGTGGTGTCGCTTACCATTCCAATGTGGTACGTATGTGTGGTGTAGCTTACCATTTCAAATCGGTACGTATGTGTGGTGTCGCTTACCTTGATTCTATTTATCCCCGTAATTGCTGTTTGTTTAATGGGCGTATTTGGTTGGCTGTATTTTCTGGTGCTACATTTCCTATTTGTCTTTTATATCTACTTTTAAACCATTTTATATCATGGCTTAATTGCACTCCCACAATCCACTGTATGTGCTAAATGTATATATCGTATAACTTTGAAAGGTAGGTGATGGCATGGGACATCACCAAAGTAGTCAGTGGAAATTCGGATCATTAGCAGCATGAATAGGCAATAAAAGTATAACACATAGATGATCATGTATATATGAATATAAAAAACAAAGGTCTAGAAAGCCACAAAGCAAGTACTCAATGACTTGGCAGAAGCCAGAGCAACAAAAGAAATCATTTAAGGTACGTGTGGATTTCTTTATTTATACTGTCGCGTTTAATTGGCATTTCCGTAGAGTAAGAACGAGGTTTGGTACACACTAGAACCTGGTTTAAACTCCTGGCTAATGTGTTGCCACTGACCATTCCAAGATGGTACCCCTTTGTCAATCATTGTATATGTGTGGTGTCGCATACCTTGCTTCTATTGTCATTGTAATTGTTTGTTTCTAATGGGCGTATTTGGTTGACTGTGTCCTCTGATGCTACATTTCCTGTTCGACTTTAATATCTACATTTATCACATAACTTACGGTGTGGGAGTGGAATAACACTATTCTATATTTTCGATATAGCATGGTGTTCTATGGTATCACGGTACTTAAATGGTTTGACAAAAATATAAAACTGTACACACTATTTAAAGAAAAAGGAAACTCAAATGCTTTCTGTGACCCTTCTACTAAATTGTTATGATATAAAATGTTATCAATTTTACGTAAAAATGTCAGAATTAGATTTGAAAAGAAGGGTACTCTCATTGAGCTTATTATTTTAAAAGTTCTATGGTATCACGGTATGCACTTATTGTGTATCCTATATTTGTCCGTAACTGGTATAAGATTCAATGAGTGACCATTTCTAGAAACAATAATGTACAACAGACTCATCAGACTAAAAATTAATGAATTGTATAACCGTGAAGGTAGTGGGAACTGCATTTATGGAGACTAGGGGTGATAAATTTTAAAGATCATAAGGAAATTGTCAACATTTTTGCATTATTTTGAAATATCCTTTTATTTATGATAAATATACTTATATTTTTCAATTATTTTACCAATAGTTATATAAGTATGCAAATAAGCCTAGTATGCGCTGTCATCGATACTGGCTATGAGCCAATTCCCACGGTTAATGTCGGTTTCGCGTGTTAAAGCGGCAGGCAAAATGCAATAAAAGTCGATATGTGAGTTATGTGAAAAATAGAATCTAACATTCGTTCTCATTCATTATTGAATTTATTAAACTCGCTGGCAGAAATGATATAATGATCGACAAGAGCCTCGCATTATATCAGTTTGCCAACTCGTTAAATAAATTCAATAATGAATTAGTACTCGTGTAAGATCCTCTATTTATACCACTCGTGTATCATGGCCTAATTACCCTCACAGAAGGCAATGTATGTGAAACGTGTATATATCGTATAACTTGAAAAGGTAGGTGATGTCATGTCATCGGACATCACCTGAGCAGTCAGTGGAAATTGGGATCACTGGGTACTTCAAACATGTTTTCTATTTGTGTGCCAATCTTCTCTGTTATATCAAAACTGAATCATATGACAAACTTTTTTAAATTATTAAATTAAATGTTGCGTCTTTGCAAGCTTAGAGGTCTGTTTGTGTTCATTACTTATTCATATATATCAGCTATAAACATGAAAACTTGTGAAGTACATTTTTGTGTTTTTTTGTTAAATATGTAAATTTAATTGAGTTGATACTTTACTATAATTATATTACACAATATTCATTGAGAACGCTTCAGTCAGACATTGTCAGAATAGAAGATCACACAGAAACCGTGATATTGTCAAGTAGGAATTTCTTCCACGCCATTAGCTTTAAATCGTTTCGTTCTCTCCGTATAAGCCTTAATGGGTGAGTAATTAACGCCCTGACACATTAAGCAAAGATTGAATATTGTCCGGATCATTACCCGTCTGGATGACGCCCGCAGCGCCATCTATATATTCCTAAATAGTCCGCGCATGCTTTGAATTGTAATAGCGATCATGGCATCCCGGTATTAAGCCGATAGAGGGACAAACCATTGAACATATCCAAACAATATCCGGCTATGCATTAATAAACCGACTGGTATGGTTATTTCTAACAACACAGAGATTGATTTATTTGGAGTTTTATTCGTTAAATGTAGCATTTATTCACTTGAACGAGACGACATCAAATTGGGATATTTTATTAGAACAACATGTTGTCCTTTCATGGACTCTTAATCGACCAATTAAGGTAAAAAATAAATAATGCAAAATACGCAATTTAGTTTGTAACTGGATGTTGTTAGCAACAGCTAAAGCCGTTAATCTACACCATATGGTAAATAAAATATAAATATAATATCGTTTATTCAGAATTTCCAATAGGCCATGAGACCTGTGAGGATACAACATGATATACATAATTACAATTGATACAACAAATGGTGCAGTGATTACATGTAAAATGTGTACAAATAAATACCACACACGCACGCAAGCAAGCACGCACGCACGCACACACACACACACACACACACACACGTACTCCAGTACAATTATTATTATTTTTGTCATGTCAGTGTTATATACTCAGAACAATAGTTATCGTAGTATTTGTGTGGAGAAGGTGACATATATGTCAATCATAATTTAGTATTACTGATGAAAATATTCCAAACATTTTGACTATTAATACAATTAACTGGATTAAGATGCATTTGGAATTATTATTGTTGTTTCACATTTCATATAAGTCATGTAAACTTGAAACTTTTCATTGGAGGTTGTGTTTAACTGAATATTTCATTTTTCCTTATCTCAAAAGCTTTAAAAACGAAAACACTAAGGCATTTAATAATTTTTTCGTTTTGACTTTGCATAAGTGCTAAAAATTTAAACATACTTGGCCTTTTCCAATAATAGTTCTTTATATATGCTTGTCTTATCTGATTATATAAACTGCATTCAATAACAAAATGATATTCATCTTCTAATTTACCACATTTGGTACATTTACGTTCATTTAAAGGTATACTATATGGTTTATGCCATCTTCCAGCTTCTATTTGTAGGTTGTGAGATGAGAGTCTTAATCTAGATAGTGCAATTCTATATTTTTCTACATTAACCATATACAAGTACGATTTCAAAACATAATTATCAAAAATTAAAGAATATATATAAGAATTATAAATTCTGGAAATGGGGACCCTAGGAAGCCACGAAAACAAACAATTAAGAGAGAAAAGTAGCAGACTCGGTTTTATTGAGTTTTTTTCATGAGCGGCAATATAAAGTGCAACAACTCGCACGCTCTTTATTACCGGCATTAGCGGTATTCTGCTTTAAAGGGACACACGGCACTCTTTATTTTTTAAAAACTCACGGCGTCCCGCTAGTTTTTCTGCATAACTTGCATTTGTTCAATCATTAATATTAATTATAAGAATAGTATTAAGCAATTGTTTTTTGCATAATATTATTTCTTGATATTATTGCACCAATGATATATTAAAACGTATAGTATAATAAGACGAAATAGTGCATACTTAAAATTTGATTTATTTAAATGTAACCAGGGTAAAAGTAACAAGAGGCCTAAGGCCTGTATTAAAAAAAAAAAAAAAAAAAAAAAAAGATTTAAAAAAAAAATCAAATAAGAAAAAAAGAAAAAAATTAAACCCGTAAACCAAGGTTTATGAAAAAATGTCTCCAGTGAGATTTGAACCCACAACCCTTTGAGTTTGGAGTGTGCATTAACAAATATTGAAAAAGAGCCATAACTCCGTTGTTACTTGTTCGATCTGCCTGGTTCTCAAATTCGTTAGAGCTTTCATTGATATCAACAATCTGGTCAAGTTTGGGCAAGATCGAATACAAAATGAAGGCACTAGAGTGTTCACAAGGCTGAAAATGGCATTTTTCAATAATTCAAGGGCACATAACTTTGACGGTCCTGCTCCGATATAGGTGTTTTTCGAATTAGTCCAAGATTTCATTGATATTAACAATCTGTTAACGTTTGGTAAAGATCGGATGAAAAATTAAGGCACTATCGTCTTAAAGAGGCAAAATACAGTATTTTAACTAAATCAAGGGCCGTAACTCCGGTGTTTCTGGTCAGCAAGCATATATAACAAGCAGTCGATGACAGCCATATTCCCTGCCAAAGAACTTTTTGTTACAAAAACTGGTCACAGAGCACTTTACAAAATGTTTAAAGCCCTGTTACTCTGCTTAAGATCGTTAAATAGAAACGACCTGATAATATGCGCTACTAGATATCATACTGATATTTCTACCAAGTTTTATGAACATCAGAAGAAAAATGTAGGATGATTTGAGCAGATTTGAGCAAAATTGGTTTACACTTAAAAATGTCTAAGTCCTATAAATCCGCCAAAAATTAATCAATCTGAATGCTCTGACAATATGAACTAAAAGACATCATACCGCTACATGTATTACCTGCCAAATTTCATAAAACTTGCATGAAAATGTAAAAGTTTAGCAGAAACACTTTAAACTTGAACAACTTCCAAGTCAAATAACTCCAAACGGAATGCCCTACCATTATGTGTTGCTAGACATTATAATACCGATTTTTCCTACCAAGTTTTTTTTATCTGAATGAACATTTTAGGTGTTGTGAAGACAACAAAAGCAGGACAGACACTGCTGGTGTTCGAACTTGTCCGAGTTTTCATCAATATTAACTATCTGTGCAGGTTTGGTAAAGATCAAATAATAAATGAAGGTGCTAGAGTATTCACGAGGCAAAAAACGGCATTTTTGAGAAAAAACAAGGGCCATGACTCCGGTGTTACTCATCCCATTAGGCTGGTTTTCAAACGTGTCTAAGCTTTCTTTGATATTAACAATATGTGCAAGTTTGATAAAGATCAAATAATAGATGAAGGTGATAGAGTGTTCACAATGCTTAATATGGCATTTTTCAGCAAAACAAGGGCTATAACTCTGGTGTTACTGATCCAATTTAGCAGGTTTTGGAACTTGTACAAGCTGTCATTGCTATTAACAATCTGTGTAAGTTTGGTAAAGATCAAATAATAAATGAAGGTGCTATAGTGTTCAAAAGGCAAAACACGGCATTTTTCAGGAAAATAACAAGGGCCATAACTCCGGTGTTTCTCATCCGATTTCGCTGGTTTTCGAACTTGTCCAAACTTTCATTGATATTAACAATTTATGCAAAGTTGATAAAGATCAAATAATAAATGAAGGTGGTAGAGTGTTCAAAATGCTTAATATGGCATTTTTCAGCAAAACAAGGGCCATAACTCCGGTGAAATTAATCCGATCTAGCTGTTTTTCGAACTTACTCGAGCTTTCATTGATATAAAGACACTGGCAAAGTTTCGGACGACGGACAACTCGCCATCCCATAAGCTCTGCTGGCCTTTGGCCAGTAGAGCTAAAAATGATACTGGATACATAAATAGAGACACCCATTTCAAACACTTCAAGATTGCCGTGTGTCCCTTTAAATGCATAAAATACAAGGTTAGATGATTCCAAAGGACAACAAGTAATACATATATTGATTTGTAGTCGGGATGTGAATGTTGATGATCCCAAACGACCAATAACTCCAGCTACAAGTAGAAAACGCTGGTCAGCGATACCACTTTGTAAAACGATGTTGGTGACATCAGCAATACCGCATTGCTATGCAGGCTGTGACGTTTCGTTCATGATTATGTTACTGAGAATTTTTTATAATAGAAATAATAATTAAAATAATAAAACTGATAATAATTATAATCGACTTCAAATAGTTAACATTACACCGTTTTCACTTATATTCCATGGAAACCTGTATTTACAAAGTTCATAATTGAAAATTAATCAAAC
>JAWPHD010014680.1:0-5000 GCA_037043455.1 Cyrtodaria siliqua | reverse complement strand
AGACGACAGTGTTGATGGGCGGAGTATCAGCCACTTTATTGAGGTGTTCAAAGCAGAAGGCTCTATTAATTTGAATTTATATGTACTTATTTCCAGTAGTTTGAATATTGGATCCATTATAAGTCCTTGATATTGTATTTTTTCAAAACTTTACAATATTAGTACTTAATTGTCTATAATCGATTCGTTTTATATGCTGCTTTATCTCCTACTTTTAGTTTGCGACTGAAATCTACTTCTTTCTTTTTGTCGCAATTGAATAATTTATAATACGCGAACTATCATATTTGCAAAGTAATGGATTATTTCGGTGTCTATGCATCATATAGCATTATTGCACGCAGACGATAGCTTCAATATACCGGGGTCATCAGAAGTCGTGAGACATACTTTGCAATATAAAATCTATTGAAAAGAAATATAAAAAAAACAGTTGTACATTGGTCTCGAAAGTGTTTTGACATATTCCATAAATATTGTATACTGATAGGCCATTTGGTCTTTTGTATTAATAAAGTTTATTATTTATTATTATATTTATATTAAAGTATAGATTGTTTGTGAAGAAATCTCTCAAATGAAAATAACTATATACATTAAGCAATTTCCTTTCGCTATCGCCCGTCGTATGGGGATGTAAACCGGGAGGGCTCGTGTGTTTCATAGTATATTTTCCGAGCACTTAAAGAACAATAGAAATATATTCCATGTAAGAGAAGTGCAGTTTCCTGGATTCCTACGTGTCGTTTACCTCTCTCTGGATCGACTCAAATTACTTCTGCAGTGCTTTGATGAGCCATTAAACAATATGCAATTCCCTTTTGCTAGATATAGTGGATATAGTGCTCTCCGACGGCATAACTTGTTTGACAGATTGCTTTGTCTTGCTTATATAGAGGTGATATTGGGGGATATCACAACTTGTCTTGCTTATATAGAGGTGATATTGGGGGATATCACAACTTGTCTTGCTTTTATAGAGGTGATATTGGGGGATATCACAACTTGTCTTGCTTATACAGAGGTGATATTGGGGGATATCACAACTTGTCTTGCTTATATAGAGGTGATATTGGGGGATATCACAACTTGTCTTGCTTATATAGAGGTGATATTAGGGGATATCACAACTTGTCTTGCTTATATAGAGGTGATATTAGGGGATATCACAACTTGTCTTGCTTTTATAGAGGTGATATTGGGGGATATCACAACTTGTCTTGCTTATACAGAGGTGATATTGGGGGATATCACAACTTGTCTTGCTTATACAGAGGTGATATTGGGGGATATCACAACTTGTCTTGCTTATATAGAGGTGATATTGGGGGATATCACAACTTGTCTTGCTTATATAGAGGTGATATTGGGGGATATCACAACTTGTCTTGCTTATATAGAGGTGATATTGGGGGATATCACAACTTGTCTTGCTTATATAGAGGTGATATTAGGGGATATCACAACTTGTCTTGCTTTTATAGAGGTGATATTGGGGGATATCACAACTTGTCTTGCTTATATAGAGGTGATATTGGGGGATATCACAACTTGTCTTGCTTATATAGAGGTGATATTAGGGGATATCACAACTTGTCTTGCTTTTATAGAGGTGATATTAGGCAATATCACAACTTGTCTTGCTTATACAGAGGTGATATTGGAGGATAACACGATTTGTCTTGCTTATATAGAGGTGATATTAGGGGATATCACAACTTGTCGAGTTTATATAGAGGTAATTCCAGGGGATAACACATACTGTCTTGATTATAACACGAGGATAATATATAAATATTGCATCCCAGTGAGGGTGACAGTGGATATTGTCAACCTGAGGAAAATAATGTCAACCGAGGCGAAGACGAGGTTGACATTATTTTTACGAAGGTTGACAATATCCACTGTCACCCTCACTGGGATGCAATATTTATTTTATTATACCGAACAAATGTTTTGATTAAAATTTAAATATACGAGGGGGGAAAATCGCAATTTTTTTTTTTTTTTAAATTTATATTGTTATACCAATTTTGATTTAAAGTAACAAATCTGCTCGCCACATTTGTTTTATTGTCGTTTGGTAAACCAAGCGTCTTACGATTGACATAACTTCAACTGTATTTTAATAAGCGTCCACCAATTGCCAAAGCGTGTCGCTATTGGAAAAACCCAAAACCTATTTTATATACTTCCCGTGACGTCACAATCGTGTAACAGTAAAAATTGTTGACCGGTGAACAGTAAAAATTGCTTCACGCTAAGGGTATGGGAAATTTATACAGGAGTGTAAACGAGAGGTATAATAACACGAGTTGTCTTGCTTATATGGAGATGATATTAGGGGATATCACAGCTTGTCTTGCTTATATGGAGGTGATATTAGGGGATATCACAGCCTTTCTTGCTTATATGGAGGTGATATTAGGGGATATCACAGCTTGTCTTGCTTATATGGAGGTGATATTAGGGGATATCACAGCTTGTCTTGTTTATACAGAGGTGATATTAGGGGAAATCACAGCTTGTCTTGCTTATATAAAGTAGATATTAGGGGATATCACAACTTGTCTTGTTTATATAGAGGTGATACCAGGGGATAAAACATACTGTCTTGATTATACAGAACTGATCTCCCCCCCAGAGGATAACACAACTTGTCATGCATATATAGAGGTGATATCAGGAGATATCAAACTTGTCTTTATATATAGGTGATATTAGGGGATATAACAACTTGTCTTGTTTATTAGTGGTGATATTTGGGGACAACACAACTTGTCTTGTTTATATGGCGATGATATGTAGAAATGACACATCTTGGTTTGCTAATAAAAAGCGGGCGGACGGACGGACGGATGGGCGGATGGACGGACGGATGGATGGACTGAGTTATTTATTACAATTGTAGGTAATTTAAAAAGTATTACATATACCATGATCATATTAAATTACATATTTTATTTGCAGATTCATTTAGGTACATGTGAATCAAATATTAAAAACATGAATAATGGGAAAGGCAACGATGTAGCATGCAGTCATGTGACATGCAATGATTGGATATCAAATGGTGCGACACGCAATGCTGCGACATAAAATGATGTGACATGCAATGGTGGGACAGGCAATGGTGTGGCACGCAATGATGTGACTACAATGCCGTGACATACAATGCTTTGACATGCAATGATGGTACACACAATGCTGTGGCATGCAATGATGGGACACACAATGATGTGGCATGCAATGATGGTACACACAATGCTGTGGCATGCAATGATGGGACATGCATGGTGTGACATGCAATGATTGGACATGCAATGATTGGACATGCAATGGTGTGACCGGCAATTGTGGGACATGCAATTGTGGGGCATGCAATTGTGTGACATGCGAAGATGTGACATGCAATGATTGGACATGCAATGATTGACATGCAATGGTTAACATGCAGTTATGTGACATGCAATGATTAAACTGATTAATTATGTTTTTTAAAGGTTGTAATGCTTAAATGAATCGGTATATTTAAAAGTTAAATCATTTTAATATATATATAGTGATGCCATTCATTTGATAACATATAATGTTGAAATTATCATTGTTTATTATATTTTGAAATAGAAAAACATTAAATGGAAGCTTTAAACCATTGTTTTATGATCTTGCTAATCTCGAGAAACTAATAACAGTCTACTTTATCAATACGTTTGATAGTGAGCTGAGTTAATTTTACTCATTCATGTACGTATTACAACCTTTAAAACAAAAATATAATTAATCATTCTAAATGACATGGTAATGATATGTGAAATATGTCACCGGGATAAGAGATAGGAAACTACCTCTCCTCCACGATAATTGCCTTTCTTGTTGATACGGCTTCTGGCACTTCACTCTCAAAATAAAAACAAAGGCTTAATGACATCTAATTGTCCTTAAGGGTTATACAGCGTAATCGTGGACCAATCTACAAAATAAAACTCCACTTATTAGCGTCTAAATCACTTAATACCGAACACAGTCAAGTGTGGGTGAACTTTACTGCTTTCGTCAACAGCTGAACCCGACTGATAAAATAATTATCTAAAAAAGCTCTAAGCAATTTATTTAAGCACTTTTGTTTGTGGTGAGCAACCAATAATGGTCTCTTTTTTGTAAACACTTCCGACCGATCATCATCTGCATCCTCTTACTTCAGTCTTACATCGCAAACGCACAATGTTTAAGAGAATGAGCAAGGTTATGAAAACACTTAAATTATTAAATAATTTATATATGTATATAACCCATATATGCATATAAACCATATATTTATATAACTCATATATGTCTATAACCCATATATGTATATAGCCCATATATGTATATAAACCACATATGTATATAACCCATATATGTATTTAACCCATATATGTATATAGCCCATATATGTATATAACCCATGTATGTATATAACCCATATATGTATATAGCCCATATATGTATATAACCCACATATGTATATAACCCACATATGCATATAACCCTTATATATATATAACCCATACATGTGCATAACCCCCATATGTATATAACCCATATATGTATATAACCCACATATGTATATAACCCATATATGTATATAACCCTTATATGTATATAACCCATATATGTGTATAACCCACATATGTATATGACCCATATATGTATATAACCCATATATGTATATAACCCACATATGTATATAACCAACATATGTATATAACCCATATATGTGTATAACCTACATATGTATATGACCCATGTATGTATATAACCCACATATGTATATAACCCACATATGTATATAACCCTTATATATATATAACCCATATATGTGCACAACCCCATATGTATATAACCCATATAAGTATATAACCCACATATGTATATCACCAATATATGTATATAACCCATATATGTATATAGCCCGTATATGTATATAACCCATATATGCATATAACACGTATATGTAT
>JAWPHD010014679.1:0-59723 GCA_037043455.1 Cyrtodaria siliqua | reverse complement strand
TTAAGCTCTTAGTTTTTTCCCTATGAATGGGTGATTTTCCTTGGTATCCAAAATGTTCGCCTTACTTCTTATAATTGACCCTGCTTGCATTTCTGTTTCGATAATCTTAATTCTATTTTTTATTTGTTGTTTGGTATGTAGTGTATCAGGGGATAAATTTATATTTTGGTAATCTTTTTTAAGTGTTTTATATTCACCATATAATTCTTTATTTTTATCTCTACTATATTCAATGCAAAACTCTTTAATTTTAATCTTCATTAGATCCCACCATTCTAAAGTGGTAGAATCTGTTCTACTTATTATTTTCCAATAATATTCAAAAACACCTAAAAATTCTTTATCTTCCAGTAATTTATCATTACATTTTCAGTTTTCCAAAAGACAAGCCTTTATTTAAATTTAATTTTAAACTTATAAAATCATGATCTGAATATGAACATGGTAAAATGTCAGAGTTAATTAATGCGTCTGTTAAACTCTTTGGAATATAAAACCTATCTAACCGGCAGCCTATATATTTATATTTATTATCAGTTCCTAAATTAATGTGTCTCTTCCATGTTACGGCTCTTCTATTTGGATATAAAAAACTAAAACAATCTATTAACTTATGTTAATCAATAATATTATTAAAAAGTTTAGATCCGACGGTTCATTTTAAACACATTCTGGCTCTGTTTCACACACGGCAATCTTGAAGTGTTTAAAAGTGTGTGTGTGTGTAGTTCTGAGGTTTATAGTCCCTCCACCAACAAACACGACAAGTTTCCCTGCCGCGACGGGCACAATTGAGTCTGGACTGGAAGTGTTTAAAATGGGTGTCTCGATATATATATCTAGTATCATTTTTACTTTTATCCTGGTTGTATTTAAATAAATCAGATTTTAAGTATTCATTATTTCGTCTTATTATACTACAAGTTTTAATATATTATTGGTGCATTAATATCAAAAATGAATAATATGCACAAATAAATTGCTTAATACTATTCTTATAATTAATATTAATGATTGAACAAATGCAAGCTATGCGGAAAAACTAGCGGGACGTCGTGAGTTTTTAAAAAGTAAAGATTGCCGTGTGTCCCTTTAATGATTAAATGGTTAACATTGGTGATCGTTAGAAATTTACATGAATAAGTTCGCCATTTTTTTTAAAATTCCTCACCGTCTGATTGGAGGAAAAAGTAGGGCAAACACTAAAAATATATATTATTGCATACTATTATTATAGCCTACGTCCTTGAACCATATCACCGACATTTAATGGTGTCTACTATGTCGGTCGTTGCCCTATATTAATATGTGTTCATACTAAGTTATATTTACTCTACTTCATTTTATATATAATAATAACAAGAAGAAACTGATGCAAAGCATCAGGGCGATCAGGGCGGCGCAGAATGTTTTCAACGTGTGTATTTATTTGCAAATTGTTCAACAACAAAAATGTTGAAATGTTTTAAAAAGTATAAAAAGTTATATGGCAACAGTAACTTGAGGACAAAGGCACATACTTACGATATCAAAACATATTTAAGTGTTTGCATTAATTGCTGATGATATTTATTTCTAGAATGTTGAGGTAGTTTGAATTAAGTAAAGAAAATATCAAAAAAGAAGGTGATATAATCAGTGAAATGTTTACTATGATAAATGGCTGGGGTAGGTGGACATGTATTCGGAAGAAGTGATTTGTAGTGGTAAGATATCATACAGTTTTTTTTTTGAATGTTTGACACTGATTTTTGTCATAGGTGTATGCCGCGTAGGGCTGATCATGAGATTTTCCTGGGTGGAAACCAGTATTGCATGGCCTGCGTCAGGAAATAGCATCCTCAAGCAAAGTTTCAAAGCTGTATCTGTTATAGTTACTGAAAGAAGTGCACCTTAACATTAAACTAAACAAATACTCAGACGCCGATCAAGGGATGACAATAAATCGTATTTTTTCCAAAACATACTGGCTTAAAAATGGACCTTAACGGAAAACTTAACCAATATACTGAGTTCAAAAAGGGGCATAACTTTTGCAGATTTCTGTGCGACATCCAAGATAGCCGCCATTACCATATATGGTTGAAACCTTAAACAATATTCTTCTCAAGAACCGCTGGACAGATGTCGACAGTTTTTCTGTTAAAATGATCGCCAATGCCTAGACTGTCAAGTTTACTCAATTGAAGTTCCCGGGTCAAATTTGGCCGTGTCCCGGAGTCCCAAAGTTTGTATATTGAGATTTTGCAAGTTTTTCATAGACTTATAAAGGATTTTTTTTTTTAAAGAGGTTTAATATTTTGCATTTACTATTAGCTTATGATCCTTTACCAACTTTGTTTAAATGGTGACCCTGGGGTTACATTTGGCCCCGCCCCAGGGGTCACATGTTTTAGATAGACTTGTATAAACATAGACTTGTATAGGGAAAAACTTTTTTAAAAACGTCTTCTCTGAAACTGTAAGAGACAGAGGTTTAAATATTTTGCATTTGTTATGAGCTTATGGTCCTCTACCAAGTTTGTTCAAATGGCGACCCTGGGACAAATTTGGCCCTGTCGCGGGCGTCATAGTTTTACATAGATTTATAAAGTAAAAAAAAATCTTCTTTGAAACTACAGGAGCCAGAGGTTTAATATTTTGCATTTACTATCAGCTTATGATCCTTTACCAAGTTTATTCAAATGGTGACCCTGAGGTCACATTTGGCCCCGCCCCAGGGGTCACATGTTTTAAATAGACTTGTAGAGGGAAACACTTTTTAAAAATTTCCTTCTCTGAAACTGCAAGAGCCAGAGGTTTAATATTTTGCATTTGCTATAAGTTTATGGTCCTCTACCAAGTTGGTTCAAATGGCGACCTTGAGGTCAATTTGGCCCCGTCCCGGGCGTCACAGTTTTACATAGATTTATATAGTAAAAAAAACAAATCTCTGAAACTACAAGAGCCAGAGGTTTAATATTTTGCATTATCAGCTTATGGTCCTTAACCAGGTTTATTCAAGTGGTGACCCTGGGGCCCCTTTTTGCCCTGCCCCAGGGGTCACATGTTTTGCCTAGACTTGTAAAGGGAAACATTTAAAAAATCTTCTGAAACCACAAGGCACACAGCTCTCATATATTACATGTAGCCATGGAGTCACATTTGGCCCTGCCTCAGGGGTTACACTCTAGCACCTTCTGTTTGTATTTGATCTTTACCAAACTTTGTCAGTGTCTTTATAACAATGTTTTTAAAAACACAACATAGGTCACATTTCTTGAACAATCTTAACCAAACTTGCACAGATTGTATATGACCATAAGATTTCGAAGAAGTTCGATAATGGGCCAGAACTCAGGCGATCTATTTAGGGTCATCTTGGCCCTCTTGTTTTAATGGCAAACTACCTGTACAACTACAGAGCTTTACAATGTTATTGCATACTATTAGTATAGCCTACGTCCTTGAACCATTGCCAATGTAGATATCACCGACATTTAATGGTGACTATTATGTCGGTCGCTGCCCTATATTAATATGTATACATGTTAAGTTACTTTGCAGGTGGATATTAGTTTTTCACTGATACTCTACTTCATTTATAAGAGGTTATGCAACCTATTCCTATACAGTACATACATAAACTGAAGATAAGACATTATAAGGATAAACGGCATGTTGTGTGTTCAACGATAATACAGACGTTATAAAGGAACTTTCAGTATTTAAACAGTTAAGTTAATTTGGTTAATGTAGTCCAACATGCTTAAAGCTACACAATCTATATATCAAACGATTTCTTTTTAGTAGGCGGGTCTTTATTTGTAACTTCATCTTCACCAGCTCATGTCGAAATCGGGTATTTAATCAAGCAAATATAACGCAGGGCATCATTTATTGTATAGACATCGACCAGTGCCCATCGTACCTGTACACAGGTAACATTATGATTTGCAGAAGAAGAAAAAAAAGGCCTCTTTCGGCACTGGAACACACGACCTTCTGATTTCAAGTCAGCTCTATCCACAGAGCTATAACGCCTCTAGAAATATTGGTATACTAACTACCATTTATGAAGAGGCAAAAGAACTTAACCTATCTGAACGCAACTCAAGATGAATCAATAAATATATAGTCCATCAGTCGTTTTGGGTACATAACAACTTGCGAAACGCACATAACAACTTAGAAAATGCACATAACAACTTAGAATATGCACATGACAACTTACACAATGCAAAGAACAACTTAAACAATGCACATCACAACTTAAACAATGCACATCACAACTTACGAAATGCACATAACAACTTAGGAAATGCACAAGACAACTTAGAAAATGCACATAACAACTTACGAAATGCACAGGACAACTTAGAAAATCCACACAACAATTTACAAAATGCACAAGACAACTTAGAATATGCACATAACAACTTACGAAAAGCACATAACAACTTAGAAAATGCACATAACAACTTAGAAAATGCACATAACAACTTAGAATATGCACATGACAACTTAAACAATGCACAGAACAACTTAAACAATGCACATCACAACTTAAACAATGCACATCACAACTTACGAAATGCACATAACGACTTAGGAAATGCACAAGACAACTTAGAAAATACACATAACATCTTACAAAATGCACATAACGACTTACGAAATGCACAGGACAACTTAGAAAATGCACATAACAACTTACAAATAGCACATAACAACTTACGAAATGCACAGGACAACTTAGAAAATGCACATAACAACTTACAATATGCACATAACAACTTACGAAATGCACAGGACAACTTAGAAAATGCACAAGACAACTTAGAAAATGCACATAACAACTTACAAAATGTGCATAACAACATACGAAATGCACAGGACAACTTAGAAAATGCACATAACAACTTACAAAATGCACATAACAACTTACGAAATACACAGGATAACTTAGAAAATGCACATAACAACTTACGAAAATCACAACTTAGAAAATGCACATAACAACTTACAAAATGCACAAGACGACTTGCAAAATGCACATAACAACTTAGAAAATGCTCAGGACAACTTAGAAAATGCACATGACAACATATAAAATGAACAGAACAACTTACAAAATGCACATAACAACTTAGAAAATGCACAGGACAACTTAGAAAATGCACATAACAACTTACGAAATGCACATAACAACTTACAAAATCCACATCACAACTTAGAAAAAGCACATAACAACTTAAAAAATGCACAAAACGACTTACAAAGCGTACTGCACAAAATGCAAAAGGTCAACAGAAGGCAGCCGAGGCTTTCCATAGCCGTCGTCTAGTGTTTAAATGTACATCCACCAAAACTTAAAAGCGCCACGTCTGTGGTGCAAATCCCGTTCCGGGCAAGTTTTTTCTTCTTCTCACATGTATTCTGAAGCCGTATAGTTATTGATGTTACCTGTACGAATATGATATTTTACACATCAATTTCTGCCTTATATACTGACTTTTGGGGTGTTCGTCGTTTTGAAACTACTTCACACGTAACTCATTCATATTCATGAGTTTATTACCAGTTAAAATAGAGACTGTGTAGCTTTTTTTTTAATGTTGTACAAAATATATTGGTATAGTATAAGCACGTGTAATTGATGATGTTAGAATATAAGGACATTTATTTTTTTAAACTACTTATCTTGCTCAAGGACGAATAACGCTGGCCACGGCGAGGATCGAACCCACGACCTCCCGATCTGAAGTCCGACGCTTGACCACTGCACCATGCACTCAATTTTGAAGAGTACATTCTACTTCAGTCAAGCATAGATTGCATTCACGTTTGCGAGAACTTAAGATCAATTTTGACTGAAAAATACAACCATATACAACACTAATCTAAACTGGGCTGTAGATATTAAGTTTTTATAATGTCTATAAAAGATTCTTTTATTCTCAAAAAAAACATAGTTTGTTTGTTTGTTTGTTTGTGACACATCTTAAAGATGAATGACCACCCTTTTTGTAGTATTATCAATTAACAAATTTAACTCTTAACCTTCATAATATTATGAACATTTCTTGATAGTCTCGGAGAGAAACATATATTGAAAACCGCTACTAAGTTGTGTGTAAAGATAAGTATTATTTGCACGACGTAGATACTACTTTTACCACTGCGTGACTGCACGTGGAAATGAGGCAAATCTGAATTGTATAGCTGCACAACTATTGCCAGATAATTGATAAATACATTTACCTGTGGATTAATTTACCTGTTCAAAGTTTTCTACGTCATCAAATAAAATCTTATTCTCGCTTTTCACAGATATTGCAATGTGTGAATTGTAAATATCTATTGTTGTGTATTGATTTCGATTTAAATAAACATAAACATGTTCATGAAAATAGCTGCTTACCTTTGGTATAGGAGAGGGGGCATACACACTCCGTACTCTGTACAACATGTCAGCTATTTATCTATGACATTGATGGTGGTGGTGCGAGATGGGGAGGGGGTATTCTGGACCCTTCCATCTCGCTGTCACATTTATGGGTGTCTTTTTGTCTGTTTTTGTCACACATTTTAATGAACATGGAAATAGGCATACACACTCCATACTCTGGACTACGGTGTCCGGTTGGGGCCAGAAACAATGTCGTATTGTCGTGGGCGACGATGCGGCGCCCGACAACGCGACATCGCGACACGACAGTGCGACATCGCGATACGACAACTCTACATTGCGATACGACATCGCGACATTGCGATACGACATCGCGATAATGATGTCGTGATGTCGTATCATATCGTCGCGATGTCCTATCGCGATGTCACGATGTCGCATTGTCAGGCGTCGCATTGTCGCTCACGATTGTCGTATTGTCGTAATGTCGCCCACGACAACGCGACATTCTTTCAATTGTCGCCCACGACAATGCGACATTGTATCTGGCCCCAACCGGACACCGTACTGGACCCTACTGCCAACTCGTCCCTGGTATGTCGTAATGCTTTAATTAGTAATATGGCATATAACCTAGATGAAGTAATGTGTTAAATAAAAATCTAGTATCCTGGCTCATTTTGTTGAATAACGGCATGTATGTATTTATCTAGAGGTTATCTTCGTACAAAGGTATGCAAACTAAAGTAACACATTTTGTCTGCACGAAGAGTTACGACGACATTAATACGGGCAACAATGCATAATAATTCAGATCACGCAACTACTATAATATCAAGATACCAGCAATGAGTTTGTTTGAATGGTGTCTTACGTAATTTTAGCACATGTTAGGCCATATCTGCGAGAATCATAGCTCTTATGGTGTGTACCATCATATCATAGTAGGCACATGCCATCATACGAGTCATTATTCTAGTAAGGCCATATATGGCGGTCGACTTTAAAAGAATGTGGTAGAGGAAGGCCACCCCATCTTTTCCTGGATAAAACCAGTACTGTAAACCTCCCGCCGTCCGTAGAAATTGACACTTTTTTTACTTGACAAGTCGAGCTCCCAGTGGGGTTCGAACCCGCAGTGGTAAAGGCGAGCACGTTTAATGACATGTAGCGTCTTTACTATCCCGGCCACGGAAGCGCTATCGTCAATGAGATAGATAAGCAGCTGCTTGAACTAGATCTAATTAATACCCTTTGTCTAAGTTGCAAGGATGTGACACCTGTTGTATAATAAACCACTGCCTCGAGTTCATAACGGCTATTTGTTTCATTGTTTTACCTCGTATTTTTGTTGTTTACGCCGGAAGCAATACTTTTTTGGGAACACATTTTTTTATTTTTTGCCAAATTTTAGGTATGGAGGGTCGACAGTCATTCTTTGAAAGTTTTGTGTGTATTCCTAAGAGTTATAGTCCCACCCTCTAGTGCAAAGTAGTCTGGCACGGGGGTCTGGTCTGCACGGTGGTCTGCACCGTCAGGTACGCGTGGTTTATGGTGCAACTCGTGTGAACAAATCACTGCTGTTCTTTATGCAACCGGACGGAGTCACAATCAATTTTTTTTTATATATGCAGCTGAAACAGATTAGGATTTGGATTGACAGCCCTAATTCTTCCAGATCGCTTCCAGTCCCTCTGATGGTAACACCGAAACCTGTCCTTGGGAAGACTTTGCTTATCTGTCCCATTGACGTGTTTTGGTCGCCATGTATATTTCAGTGAGATTGGCATTTCCCTAAATGGTTATTTCAACGGGATACACTGGCGGTCTTGAAACGGAAGTGTGTTTGTGTTGGTGTGGGTTCATTTTTTCATAGACCACCATCTGTCGGGTTGCAATACATAAACTGTATGTGATGCACCGTTTCAGTGTCTGAATTAAGTGATGCTGGTGCCAACCACTGGGATATGCCGCTACTGGTTAGACCGGAATTGTTCCGGGGCCAGCCCCATTCTTTCGGGAGGTTGTGGGTTCGATCCCAGGCCAGCTCAAACTAAACTTCATAAAAAGGGTAATAGCAGCTCCCTTTGCTAGTGCTACGACTGGTCGGTCCGATATCATTATAACATGACTGGTTGGGAGTATCATACCACTTGTCCATGACGTGGTATGCCAGCCAGCGTGGCAGCATTATAAAGTTGAGCATTGAGCTCACTGACACACAACTTGGAAAAAAAAAAGAAACCGTCGTTATATCATATAGGACTGAAACGTTGTTCAACGTGAAACCCACCCAGCCATTCCACCCACACACGTACGCACACGTCATGGACAAACTCTGCTATTATAGATGCGTAACCACATAATTATGTATCTAGATAAGGTAGCTATTTAGGCTATATACGGAAAGAAGAAATGGTCATCGTCCGGTAAATGTGCAGCTGATCATGCTATACATGTATTGTTAAAGTTCATGGCCAGAGATAGTTGTACACGATATAGAACAGTACACACTCCTCAAAATAAGTCAAGGACCGCAAGACAATTTCTCCACATGCTTACCAGTGAAATTGATTACATACCATTTTCAAACATTAAACCTGGACATTGTCAGGTCTTCTGCATTAGATAAAAGAGCAAAATGTTGATATACATTGTTCTGTTAATTAAAAAGAGTCCGAGATTTTTTGATATGTTTTGTCAATTTATTCATCACGTTTAATCACTACCAATGAAACTATGGATGGGAAATATTAATTTCCCCATCTATTGACTAACCTTCGACAGTTTAAATGCATACACCGAACAGTTTTGAAGAAACGCTTTTTTTTATTTTATCCCATCCAAAATGAAGTCAATTTTGAAGAGCTAGTTGCATATTGCACTGCACGTTTATCTGTAGAGAAATTCTTAAGAAATGGTGACAGCTGTTTGTTAAGGAATCAATCGCCATAAAAATAATACGAAATAACTTTTCAAAATCTAAAAAGAATTTTTTGGTGTAAAATGTTCCAGAAGAATATAGAAACACGAAACAGTTTCCATTTTTGGAAAGCAATGTGTACTTAAACTTGTGTATATGATGCAAACTTTAATCTTATTGAAATAAAGAAGGGATGGTCCTCAACTTATTTTGAGGAGTATATATAGACAGACCATTACACTTTCCAAAATTTAATCCTTAGCCTATAAACACTCTGTATACTAGTTTTCTAAAGTTTAGGAAAATAGTGCTGGTTCGAGAACGTATGTAAACAAATACTGTTAAAAACGATTAAATGGCTATTGGTGTATTGGACTATGTCACTGTTATTGACCACACTTTCCTTATTCCCATATATTGTATTTTTACTGGCATGCTTGACTACTATATAGGGTAGCATTTAGGTAGAAGGGGAATATTGAATGGATTTTAGTCAAAATACAGGCTTAAAGCTACAGTCTCTAAATCAATCGATTTATTCTTTGTAGGCCTGTCTTTATTTGTAATAACTCCATGTTCGCCAGCTCATGTCGAAATCGGGCATTTAAGCGAGCAAAAATAACCAGACCATTTATTGTAGACATTTTATTGTATAGACATCGTCCAGTGCACATCGTACCTGTACACAGATAACATTACGATTTACAGAAGAAAAAAAAAGTAGACTCTTTTGGGACTCGAACACACAACCTTCCGATTTCAAGTCAGGTGATCTATCCACTGAGCTATAACGCTTCTTGAGAAAATGGTATACTAACTACGATTTATTATGAGGCAAAATAAACCACACCTCAAGAGGAATCAATAAATATATAGTCCATCTTGTATGAATGAATGAATGAATGAATGGTGTTTTACGTCACGTCGACACATTAGTCTATCCGTCGACACATGATAGTCCATCTTGTCGCACGTGTAAATTAACATTGCCTGGTGTAATAGTATTTGTTGTCAATATGAAACTAATAGACTTGTTATTTAGCGCTTGACGAGTTTTTGTGCGCTAGTTATTACGAAATGCCTATTTAGTGTTAAATGCTATAACATACCAATAGCCGTGGCCTAGTAGTTAAACGTACATCATACAAGCGTAACGTCTGTGGTTCGAATCCCGTCGAATACTTTTTTTATCACATATTCTGAAGCCGTATATTTATCGATGTTACCTGTACAAAGGCTAAATAAAAATGTGATGTTTTACGCATCGATTAAAGCTTATATACCGACTTTTGTCGATTTGAAACTAATTCACACGAGACTCATTCATATTCATGAATTATTATCAGTTAAAATAGAGACACTGTAGCTTTAAGTGCACATACCTCTACTAAGCGAAGTAACTATACTCCTTTCGTCTGCCGCTGTTGTCAAAATGATTCTTCCTGAACTGTCTGAGAAATATTCAAACTGACCGAAACTGGAAGTTTGGGTGCTTCTAATACTAGATAGAACTAGAGGCCCAAGAGGACCTATGAACGCCTTTCTCGCACTTATCGAGTTATTGCCAGTTGTGAGCTCGGTTAGTTTGTATGCCAAAGTTTTATGAAAAGGGGCATATCTCTGCCAGAACGAAAGTCAGAGTTATTGGACATAGTATGTTACCTTTCTTATGGTAAGATGAAGATATTTGTGAATTTTCTTGATTATCGGTCAAACACATTTCAAGTTACGAGCTTGGTTATGTTCTAGGTTTTAAGTTTTATGAAAAGGGGTACAACTCTGCCAAAATGAAAGTCAAGAGTTATTGGACAAAGTGATCCCCATGCTAAGCAGGCTACACAAAAAGGAGATGTTTCAATACTTTCTCTATGTAAGTCTTTGAAATACAAGATCCATGGGAATGAGTCAAATTTGACTAGAGTCATTGTTTGAACAGACTTAGTAATAATGTACATGGAAAAGAGTAGATATTCCTGTTAAACTGTAAATCCTGGGGCAGGTCCAAATTTGTCCCCATTTGAACAAATTTTATTGTTTGTTTGCTTGCATGGTGTTTTACGTCATCTTCAAAACATGTAAGGTTATATATGACGGTGATTTTTTTTTGTGGTGGAGGCAGACCACTCACTTTTCCTGGGTAGAACCAGTACTGTACACATCCCTCCATCCATAAGAATCGACACTTCCTCACAAGTCGATCTCCCAGTGGGATTCGAACCAGTAGCAGCGAGAGACGAGACGGTTTACAACGACGTCGTTGACTACAAATTTGATAGAAGAGGACCATAAACTAGTGCTACATGCAATATTTGAGATCTCTATGCTGTATGATCAATTCTAAAATGTAATGTCAAAGTCTATGGTGCGGTTCTACAGAAACTGAGAAAAGGGGCCAATGTCCGACTAAGAAGAGTTGCCAAGTATCTGTAAACAGTTTCAAGACTTATTTGTCCTATCTAAAACTTCTGCTGTCCATGTACAGAAGAGCTATCTATGATGCCCTTGCCTAAACACTAGGACAGGTTTATAATCATGCAAAATGGATATTGGAACACCTGCAAAAAATGGCAGATACTAGACAGATACTAGACAGATACTAGACAGTCACAGAGCTTTTGTCAGGGGTCCAATGATGCTGGCAAAACATTATTTATATTTACGCTTGAAAAAATAAAAAGGTTCAAGACTTGCACTTAATCCTACTATTGAATAGTATTCAATATATTCAAGACAAAGCAATGGATTTTCACCCTTTAGTCCTGGCCTGGAATTCACCAACCATTCTACAAACTATTCTTAGACTTGAATTAAAGTAAGCAAAAATATTCTCATGACCTTCAAAGAATAAACAATCATAATTCGTTTGAACTTGCTATTTAGCAGCTCTTTATGAATGTTTGCACTTTAAACTTATAGAAATGTGATTGAAATGTGCATACTTTGGCTTAAGTCCAAGAATATTCTCAAGAATGGTTGGTGAATTCAAGGCCACAGGTCACTAAGCAGCATCTTGCCATAACTTTTTTTGTAGGACAAGTCATCATCATAATCATCAGACCATAAGGAGTTAACAAGAGCTTTATGCTTTAAAGGGACACAATGGCATATCAAGCATTCAATTTATTAGGTTCTCAATTTATTAATCCAGTATCATTTTGACTTTAAACCGGCGTGCATATATTTAAATACAATTTTGATTTTTGAATTGAATTGGGTTTTAAGGCGCACCGACACATGAAAGGTTATATGGCGCCCAACAGGAATTAACGTGTCCAGCTAATCCTCCATTTACATAAAGATAAAATCTGGAGAATGGGCCTAGAACCTTTTTACCTGCAGAACTGCAGAGTTGCTGCAAATTCTATAGTAGACACTCCAATTACGATGGAGCCACATTTCCACACGCAGTGTTGTGATAAAGACATGAATGAGCATGATAAAAAATGACAAAACGAATATGAATGGAGAGTCCTACCCCTCTACGAGGTGTTTGTGAGATTGCAGTGGTTGTATACTAACCCAGCAACCACACGGGGATGATTTTTCTTCAACAAGTTTTCTTCAAGACTGCCGTGCGTCTCTTTAGTATCTAACGCCTCCAATATAATTCTGTAAAAGGACATTAATGCAAATAACTCAAGAGTACCATAACAACGTTTATTATCAATGGCACATACTCAACATCATTTTAGGACTAAAGGAGTAGGACTAAATGAGTTGACACAATATGATGGAACAAAGTAATGTATATAGTTTTAAAAACAACTGATATAAATATATATTTACATGTATAACAACATGTAGGTGTTTAAAACTTGAACAACTGATTGTATAAACTTAAAAGTTATGCAATACTATTTATTACAACAATAGGCTTTATTTGCGCCGACAAACATTTTGTATCCGATGAAAAAATATTCAGCATGCTTTTGACTTTATACTTTTTGCACAGAACTAAAGAAGGAAAACAATTAATTTAATTATACATTTATCAGTGATTAGAAATAATAAAAAAAAAAAATGCATCAGATATTTTTCGATGCAAATATTAAAGAAGTTAGATCTTTAAAATCAGCAGATAATGATAGTCTGTGCATAAAATTAAATGAGATCCCATGTTCAGAAAATGCATAAATGCAGTTCATATAAAACTTCAGTTTCTTATCTGTTTAAAGTCAATACAAGTTAATGGACATTTAATTCATAATCTACACGTGTACACTTTCAGAGAATGCATTTTACACAAAATAAAAAATAGCACAACTCTTTTTACAGGATTTTTTCTCAATATTAGAGTTTAAATTTACTATTTTGACTCTCAAGACATTATGTAATGAAAGTAAACATGTTAAAAGTACGATCAGCTTGTGCACCCCAACAAAGTAAAATCTTCACACATTTAAATTCTTCCTCTGCATAGTAGATCTTAACTAGCTCTACACGGTAGAGTCTTGTATAACTAACCTGTAACGTTCGTTTGATACACATTCAAAAATTGGTGTTCACAGACTATCCATGTTTTTTGAAATATTTGACGTGTTCAAACTTAGATTAATTTCAACTTCCAATTCGAACGGATCTGTGATATGGTCACATGTCCATCAGTCACAGGCAAACTTTTGTTACTGTCCATATCTCATGCTGAAATCCAGTTCACCATGAATTCCTCCAAAACATCTTTTCAACATACACTACACCGAGCGTCCTATTCAGTGAATCTAAATCAAAACTTTACACTTTAGTCCGTATCTAACCAAGCAATGACCATTCAGTAATTCTCTGTTCAATGACATGTTCTTGTTGTAATATTTCTTGAATATTTATAAATTATCACTTATATCCCTTTAACAATACTGAAAAGCTTTTTGTGATGAACAAAAGATGACTTAGTCCAAGTCAAGTGCTAGTTCACTTCATTTTACATTTTCCCCGTCTTTTCCTAAAAGCTATCTACACACCACTTTCACTAGCTGGATTGTACATGTGAGGCTACTCATTTATCATTATTACTTCAAATTCAGCTTTCACTTATTTCACTTAAATATTCAAAGTCATATCGTTCACTTTTTATTCTTCTCAACAAGTGATGGCCGAAAAAGTTGCAGTTGTATTAAAGATGTGCTCCGACTTTCACGCGGCGTCCTTACACCTTCCACCACTGCTTCACTTCAGATTTGCCTGGATTCACTTCAGTCCGCATGACTTTGACACCTGTAAAATATATCACAAACAAGCTTCAAACACTAGGTTTTTTTTCTAATAAAATTAAACACTATTTTTTATACATCTTACCTAGGGGTTTACAAAACTAATAAGGCCCGTAAACAATTGTATTTAATTTATATATATATCGAATTTTGTTCCCCAGCAAATTTGAATTTGCTATTCCCGACTTGCTCAACCACTCATTAACACATTATTGTTGAGCAGCCCTGGAATATCACGGAGAAAAGAGAGGAAAATTGAATAACCATAATGTTAACCCTTAACTCGCTACATATATATATAATGGACTTTCTTTGTATTAAGACCGTTCCATTTATGTGACAAAGGGGTGTTTTGGGAAAATGACCGATCAGCAGCTGGACATTGTAGACCCTGATCAGCCTGGGTGTACAATGGATGCAAAGGCCATTATAGTCGGGGTTAAGGGTTAAACTGAATAGATCCCCAATTCCTCTGGTAAATTAACATATCTAGAGGAAAGTCCTTAAATCGGCCCCTTCTGCAAAACGAAAAAGCTAAAGTAACCGCAATACTCTCCGTTATATGTAGCAAATATAAACTTCCATAATAGTGAGAGAAAAATGAAAGACAAAATTCAAACTATTGCTCTGCTTTTTGGGGAGATACCTAGACTTATACTTAAAGTATAGTTTTGAAATCATGAATTCCTACCTACCTCTTCATAAACTGTCCATGCTACGGCGGCCATGAGTGTCCGCCTGAGTGTCCTTGGTACAATACCCCGCCAGAATCCTACTAAACCATCTCTCTGTAAAAATACAAGGAGGAATTAAAAACTGTCCAAACTTAAATTTTGAAATTATGCCCAGAAAATAATGCAGATTAAAAGGAAATAATTTTGAAATATCAAGTCTGCCTTGCATACTAGTCTATAATAAGGTCAATTAAGCCTATAAATGTGAACTTGTCGATTCTTAGTATCAAATACTGTGTGGAATTATTTGTCTTCTCTTTCTGTGTTTAGTTGTATACCGACAAGTATCAAATAGTGCGGAATTATTCCAGTCTTCTCTTTTTGTGTTTAGTTGTATTCTGACAAGAATATAGTATCAAACAGTGTGAAATTATTCCAGTCTTCTCTTTTAGTGTTTAGTTGTATTCCGACAAGAAGAATTTTGCCAATCTTAAAGGTAATGGAGTATGGAGGCAATCTGCAAAGAATAACGCGTGTCAATCCAAATACTATAAAAAACATAATGATGTATTTCAGTTGAAATACGCACTTAAGTCCCATAAAGTAATCAATTTTATTGTTGTTAATGAAATTGTTTGGTCGGGAAAACTTGACAGAGTTGGCTAGATTTTGGTGCAGAAATCATTAACGTTAATTCATACGATGCTTTTAGGGCGGGTCAGCTTGCATACAGACAAATCCTTACCTGGTACACAAAGAGCGCTGTTGATCTGATGCGTCCATGTTTTTTGGGATAAAGTTGCATGTGCGTCTTCAGGACATCCGCTGGTTGTGTGATCAGCGACGCTATCATGCCTGCTGTAACACCACATGTGAAGTGGAACAACGGAAGACCGGAATTTGGTACCGAACCTAAAAATATCAATACAATCTTGTAAGAATGCGTATACTAAGCAAAGAAAGATAAATCAAAATGTTTTTATATTATGTTTTTTTTGTTATTATATAAGGATTATTTTTATACTAATATTTTAAAGCACTTTTTCTAGAAAACATGTTGAAATTAACTTGATATAAAGTTTTAATATCTTGCAATGTTTAATGATTTGCTCAAATACAGCTTAACAAACGAAACAATTCACTAACAGTGACAGAAAAATGCACAGCCACTTCCAGATTGAAAAATCTGGGTGTTTTTATTCCCTAGTGAAACGAAGAAGAAAATCAAATTTTAATTAATGAGAAATGCTGCTCTTTTTTTTTTACAGCTACAGGTATGATGAACTGCTGTTTCATCCGCAACCGTGCAGTCTGCCAAAATCTTATCTAGGAAGAAAATGTTATTAACATTATATACTAAAAAACTCCTAGTTAAAGCATGTACAAGTACATGCTTTTTAAAGTTGAGAAACTGAAATAGAAATTTTGTATATTTTAAAGATGTTTCTCGAAAGCTTTTTGTTTTTTGTGCACCTTAACATTGTATTTTGTATATAAACTTACACTGGTTACCATAATCACCTGGTTTTTACAGGTAGGTAAAGAGGCTGACTTCATTAGCTGCGGGAGGAATCTCTATAAATTGTACACAGAAAAAGAAAGATTGCAATTAGTTCCCTACCACCCATTAGGAAAATAATGTGGCATGTATATAAAAATCTAATTGAAATAACTCAAGAATACAGTATTTTTTTAATTTATTAAACTGTCTGACAAAAACTAAATATATTCTATTTAATGAATATGAAACCTATATAGAAAACTTTAACTTTTGAGTGTTTTAAATGGTGAAACTGTTTGACAAAAAAATATTGTCAATCTTTAAATTAGAGAACTATGATCAATTAAACATTGAAAATTAAAAAGAGTACATTAACAGAGGAAATTTTCAATACCTTATATATTTCAATACAAATATTTAAGCTGTTACAATAAATAATTACTATCATATAACAAAATACATGCCACATGACAACTGAACAATAACAGTAACTGATCAATCTGGTTATCCGGTCATTACTGGCCGTATATATGGTGCATTTATAAATAAATATTATACGGTTAGGATACATATAAACAGGACCAGACATAACGAACAATGTTGATGCTTACCGAAAAAAGAGCCAAGTTCCTCAAACTGTTTCAACTGTGTATAGAACATGAAGTAAAGGCCCGAGAAAGGCACGTCTCTGAGCACCGTTGGCGATAAACCACTGAACACCCCTATAGTGCAATAAAAAAAAAAAGTTATGCAAGTTTTCTTAGAATTACAGTTCAGACACAAGCAAATATAATTCCCAAATGTATTACTTACAATCGACTATAAAAAGGTGTAATAATTCATTTCAATTCTAACTGCAGAAGTTGACATTAGCGCTATTTAACAAAACAGTGCGTTGACTATTGATACATGTATAGGATATTTATTTTATGATAAGCAATTTAATATTGTATTTTATCAGTGAAATAAAAGCTGTATTTCATACGTGTGAAATATCGCGTTTCATTTTTTCACTGCCGGGACTACTTTTAAATGTACAACCAAAACAAATGCAGTTAAATGGTTCAGAAGATATTTCTATGCAAATGTAAACATGTCGAGAGAAAAACATGGCGAATTGTACATTCTATTCAAACAATGATTTGAAATGGATTTAAAAAGGTTAAAAGGAAATGATTGCCAATATAAATATATTAAAACAATTGTTCTATTCGGGTATAAATAAAATATATTTTGGACAATTTTTTGTAGTAGGGCCAAAAAATGTGTAAAGCCTTTCTTGTTGTTGTACCGTAGTTACCCTAAAAAGTGTTTGTAAAATCATAAAATAAAAAGAAAAATTGTTGTTTTGTCGTGAATAACAGATTTTACTTCATCTCGAAGTGAGAAAACCTTTATATTTTAACTCATGCTTCGCATTCGTGACAATATAAAGTTTTCTCACTTCTTCGCATTCGTGAAAATATAAGGTTTTCTCACTTCTTGATGAAATAAAATCTGTTATTCACTCCAAAACAACAAATATCCTCTATATATACCTCTCAATCCCTCAAGACGATAGATCGATTTTAATGCTCTATACATGCTACTGTATCTGAATTCTCCACTCTGGAAAAAAACAAACAGGAACAACAATTAGTGCATCTTTTACTTTGATCTTCTTGTAAAAAATATTTCTTGAATAGTTATAAAGTACCATTAATTTCATGTTTACAAAACTGGAAAGCTTTTGTGATGAACGAACGATGGATCAAGTCAAGTGATGGCCGATAAAGTTGGAAATGTGTTTAAGATGTGCACCAACATCCAAGTGGTGTCCTTACATTTACCACTATTGCTTTATCGCAAGTCACTTCAGTCTGTACGAGTTTGAAACAAACCAGGATTTTCATATATCGATCCAAACCCAGGATCTTCATACATCAACATACAACTATATCCATCTGATACCAACATACCTCGTATCTTGTTTTCAGAACTGTAAATGGCAGCATGGTGACCACAGCAACTGATCTGGCTGATGCACCAATCAGCATGGACTCAAGGGGGTTCTTGGAATGTCCAAAGTGGCCTTTCAAATAGTGGATTGTGGAGAAATAGATTCCAATCCCTGGTACACATCTGGTGATGGACTAAAATGAAAATAAATACATATAAATATAACTAAATGGAAGTTTAACAATCAAAGTTTAACAATCAAGGCAAAGAGGGAAGACACTGAACTGAAAAAGCAGCTCAACGTCAAATTTTTTTTTTCGAGATGTAGAGGAAACAGAAATCGAAGACTTAAAAGTGTGTAATTATGCCTTTAGAGCATTTTTGGTGAAAAAGGTATATTACAGATAAACTTTCTTTAATAAATGTATCCAAAACACAACATTATTAAGAAAGTTTTGTTTACTCTGGATAAGGGGAATTTTCTCAGAGGGGAAAAAGTGGACAATTTTGCTAGGGGAAGAGGCCAAATTTTAGCCTCTGTTCATGAATGAAAAATGCCCTAAAGAGTGTAGGGCTAACAGTGACATAGAACTGGACATAATGATAAACAATCAATGTCCGACGTCTATAAAGCAGGTCAGGCCAGTAATGGTGACATTCTTTTGGTAGAATACTTTTGACACTGTAGACGTTATCTGTGTATGATTTTGAAGGATGCAAAGCTATTGGTGAGAAGCCTTAATCAAAGTGATAAGAAGCCTTAATCCTGTAATCCGATACATTCCAGAACATTTTCTGCTGTAATTAAATTAACCTACTCGATTAAACTCACTGACTGCACAGAGGGTAACAACAGGTAAATGAACAATCCCAGTGCCACTCAATGTGAGAAAATAGTCTGCAATCATGTAATAAATTGTGACATGTATCAAAACGGCAAATGATACAGGGTTCTGCTGATTAAGAGGTCAACAATCAAACAAAACATTTACTCTTGCCATTTTTTATGTATTAAGGTTAGTAATTTAAGCTTGATTTTGAAAAGCTCAATATAATTTCCAACAAACTTATCAATTATTCTCTAAATTATTGCATTAGATCTTTTTAAAAAAAAAAGTTTGTCATATATATAAAATTGAGTCAGTAGAAATGAGTGTCATTTGCAGAGAAGTTGGTCGAGGTTGACGTGAAAGCAAGGAAGAGGGTAGAGATAGGTGAACAATTATCTGTATCTCGTATAAACCAGTAAATGGTACCAGTCACAGAGCTGGCTATACATGTATGAGAAATATTCAGTGAAGATAGGAAGTTAGTAATAGAGCATGGCGACTTACAGGTACCAGACCTCTCCAGAGACCAATTATTCTCTCCTGTTGTACAACCTTGGCCACAATGCGTGCCATCCCTACCTTTTGTTCCCTGTAAATAAATGTAAGTTATATTTTAAATTTATTACTGTACAACAATATAGCTTGGTAACCAGAAAATATAAGAACAAATATATACGTGTTATCACATCATATCCTCAAACAAAATAGGTCACTTTTCT
The DNA here is from genome assembly GCA_037043455.1 of Cyrtodaria siliqua. NCBI lineage: Eukaryota > Metazoa > Mollusca > Bivalvia > Adapedonta > Hiatellidae > Cyrtodaria > Cyrtodaria siliqua. Next base: position 39,540 of record JAWPHD010014679.1, on the reverse strand, counting down.
CAAATGCCAGTTGAAGTTATTTACCTATCTATTTAAAGGGAGTCAGCTAGGCCCTCCCCACACCCACCATCGATCTTGATTTGTTTAAAACTCAAGCAGTGATTGGGAGTCACGCGCCCCACGCCATAAAATTACAAATGGCCCATCGACACTGATTGTTCACCATATGGCGCAGACCCATCGGTATAATTTGTTAAATCAATCTATCAATTAACCGCCGACGTTGGGAAGGGATTATATTAATTGCTTTGATCCATCTGGACAGTGGAAACGCCACGTGGAGCATGCTCTCCTACTGTTATGATATCCCCTCGAGGGAAATTTTGCACCTCGCCATTCTTGTTTACAAATTAGACTGTACGGGGACTACACTCCTTATCCACTGAGATTGCGTATATATAGCTAAACAACTGACCAATCGTAGCTTCTGTTACAGTCAGGCTAATGCGTGTTAAAAATATGGTCGACACTCGATTGAAAATGTGACTACTACAAGTTGAAGATAACTGACCCGAGGTGATTATAAATAATACCAACGAATATCGGAGAAAATAACTTTTTTTTACAAGATATAATTGAATCAGTTTAACATCAGCAGAACTGTGCCTCATTGTGTTTACTTTTTACAAATGGGGAATCAAAACGCATTTGTTCATAAAGGCCATATGGAAATAAGCATCTTAGTTTGAGAATCCTATTCACACCAACCATAGATCTCTATACAAATTAATAGAAAGATGAATGAATAAAGATACATGCAATATTTGTATTAATTATTCTATCAATCCTTCTTGCTTCTATAGATACAGGATATATTGTGTAGAGTTCCTTTGAATAAAGCTACTAAACACCTTTACTGTGAAACAGCACACTTCAACTGCATTTAGCTATACCACGTATACAGGGTATCGGAAATATTTTGAAAATGCCCTGCCCAAAATGTCACTTGCCCAACATTTAAGAACACTTGCCCTACACATTGGCGCTGTACCAATATGTGTGTGATGCGTGTTAAACGGGAAGGATCGCCACATAATTTGGACCATATTATAATTAGTTGGAAAAGAAAGGGAGAATGTATTTTATTGTATTAATTTAATTATTCATATATAACTCTTGCATTTTCTTCTTTGTGTCGATTAAATGTGTGCTATTTAAATGATGAAGGTGACAGTATACAGTAATACAAACTCATTTTATCCCAACCCCCACTCCATCCACCACACACCACTCCATTATGTGATGACAACCCGAAAATTTGCTTGGCACCTTGTATGGAACTTTTAATGTCACAGTGTATACAATTACTAGTAATCATATTGTTCATTCAAATGTGTGTCAGATGAGCAAAGAAACAAGACAAAAAAAACGTTATTAAAAATATTCACTTGGCCCCCAATATCTGTAACGTCCCTATGCCTTTGTATTTGAACTAATGGGAACTACAGGAAAGCAAGAGGCATGCACAGGAATTGTTTAAGAAGTAGTAGCAGTAAGCTTATGAAAAGCATATCAATAAGTTTTGCAAAGTATGTGTATAGTATGCACTTCCACATACGTTTAATTACAGACTATATCAATGAAATACACTAAATACTTCATAACTTCGCAGTGATAAATGAGTGCTTTTAGTAAAAAAAAAAAAAAGCATTTTCGTTAGGAAAAAATCTTCGGCAAGTTATCTAAACAAAAACAATGTCACGCATGTCTGTTTATCATTATTTCGACACATTAAATTTGCAATCTGGTTGGTAAACAGCCATAAATAATAACATCAGCAAAATCAGTTCACTGACATGACTGAAGCGTTGGCCAAGAAACATTCAAGATGTTGAAAGCTGCGTAACCCTGGCTAAAAATTATCCGATGATAAAGAAAATGGCTACACACTGTTATGCATAAAGCTACATGTACTTCTGCGTAGGGTAATAGTGGATCAACACATATTCTGTATTCAGCTTTGATAAAAAATCAATGTGTATTTTAATGACTTACATGAACATGTAACTGGAAAAAAGCCTACAAAAAATTAGAAACCCCCAATATTTCATATCCGGGGGCAAACCCCCACTGGCCTCGATCCTTAGCTCTGAATAATGCAGGATCAATTCATTACTAAAATAAAATCCAATTGAGTTTGCTCATGACAATATACAGCAATATTAGCATTACATGCAAAATACAGACATACTTTACATACCCAGGTAGGCTGATAGAGACCTGCAATTTGGTCTTCACAAGGTCCAATGGTTGAAATAATAATGTTGAACATGTTCCACTGAATGATCCTGCGAGGAAAGATTTCACAACTGGCGACTGAAATTGTACAACAGGTGACTCGTGAGTGAAACAGAATTCTTCCGTTGAATATTAACTCTTTCACTGCTGCAGTCGAATAAGTTTTTAAAAAAGTTTTTACGACCAGCGTAAACCCAGATCAACAAGCCGTAATCTGAAGGCTGATCAGGGTTAACACGGTTCAACCTGCGCAAGAAAGTTTTTCATAATACATTATATATAAAATAGTATAGGAAGGTTTGTAAAATATTATCGGAAGGTTTGAATTGAATTGAACAGTGCATGTGCGTGAATCACGCATGAAAACAAAAAACCGCGCACAGAAAACTGACCTCGTACGTGCATGCACGCACAGAAAAAATACAAGTATGATAATAAGAAAGCATGACTGTCGGTAGATTTCCAAATTCTCGTCCACTTTGTCCGAATATTTTTTGAACAAGAGGCCCAAGAGGGCCTGTGGACGCTCTACTGGCTCAAGATAAAGTTTATGTATAAGGGGCCATAAGTATTTCAAAAATCATTCAACCAGAACATGGCAACGACAGGTGCAACTAGGCTTAGTACTGATCATCCTCGCCAAGATTCGCTGAAATCTGGCAAAGAGTTCAGAAGAGACTAATCTGGACAAAGTTTGTGTATTAAAACATTTAAAGGGTCACAACTCTGCCAAAAATCATTCAACCGAAATATGGCGATGATATGCACTACTAGGCTTTATACTGATCATCCTTGTCAAGTTTCGTCTGTATCCAGCCAGGGGTTCAGGAGAACTAGCCCAGAAAAAAATTGTGGTATCAAAATCCTTTAAAGGGCCATAACTCTGCCAAATATCTGTAAACCGAAACATGACGATGACATGCACAACTAGGCTTGGTGCTGATCATCCCTGCAAATTTTCATTGAAATCTGGCGAGGGGTTCAGGAGAAGTAGATCAGAACAAAGTTTGTGTATTAAAACCTTTAAAGGGCCATAACTCCGCCAAAAATCATTCAACCTGGAACACGGCGATGATTTGCACAACTAGACATAGAATTGATCATCCCTAAAAAATTTCGTTTAATCCGGCCAGGGGTTCAAGAGACCTAGTCAGAACAAAGTTTGTGTATTAAAACCTTTAAAGGGCTAAAACTCCACCAAAATCAGTCAACTGGAACACGATGACTATGTACAACTAGGCTTGGTACTGATCATCCCTGCAAAGTTTCAATGAAATCCGGCCAAATGAAGGCCCTTTCGTCTTAATCAGGCCAAGATATAGCATATTTCAGAAAATCAAGGGCCATGACTCCGATGTAAATGGTCCAATCTGGATGTTTTTCAAACTTGTCCAAGCTTTCATTGATATTAACAATCTGGTAAAGTTTCTTAAAGATCGGACAAAAGATGAAGGCCTTATCGTCTTAACGAGGCAAAATATAGGATTTTTTACTAAATCAAGGACCATAACTCCACTGTTACTGGTCCGATCTGGCTGGTTTTCGAACTTGACCGAGCTGTCATTGATATTAACAATCTGGTAAAGTTTCATAAAGATCGCATGAAAAATGAAGGCCCTATCGTCTTAACGAGGCAAAGTATAGCATTTTTAACTAAATCAAGGGCCATAACTCATCTGTTACTGGTCCGATCTGGCTGATTTTCGAAATTGTCTGAGCTGTCATTGATATAAACAATCAGGTAAAGTTTTGTAAAGATCAGATGAAAGATGAATGCCCTATCGAATTAACGAGGCAAATTATAGCAATTTCAAACTAAATCAAGGGCCATAACTCATCTGTTACTGGTCCAATCTGGCTGTTTTTCGAAACTGTCTGAGCTGTCATTGATATAAACAATCAGGTAAAATTTTATAAAGATCAGATGAAAGTTGAAGGCCCTATTGAATTAACGAGGCAAAATATAGCATTTTTAACTAAATCAAGGGCCATAACTCCGCTGTAACTGGTCAGATCTGGCTGATCTTCGAAATGTCCAAGCTTTCATTTATATAAACAATCTGGTAAAGTTTGGTAAAGATCGAATAAAAGATAAAGGCCCTATCGTCTTAACGAGGCAAATATAGCATTTTTAACTAAATCAAGGGCCATAACTCCGCTGTTAATGGCCACGGCCTGCTAGTTTTCGAACTTGTCCTAGCTCTCAATTATATAAACAATCTGGTAAAGTTTGGTAACGATTGGATGAAAGATGAAGGCCCTATCATCTTAATGAGGCCAAATATAGCAATTTTAACTAAATCAAGGGCAATAACTCCGCTGTTAATGGTCCGGTCTAGCTGGTTTTCAAACTTGTCCGAGCTTTCATTGATATTAACAATCTGTGCAAGTTTGGTAAAGATCAAATAATAAATGAAGGTGCTAGAGTGTTCACAAGGCTTAATATGGCATTTTTCAGCAAAACAAGGGCCTTAACTCCGTTGAAATTATTTCGATCTTGCCGGTTTTCGAACTTGTTCAAGCTTTCATTGATATAAAGACACTGGCAAGGTAAAGTAAAGATCCGATTAATATTGAAGGCCCTTGAGTGTTCACAAGGCAGAAAATAGAATTTTTCAGAAAAAACAAGGGCCATAACTCCGGTGTTATTGATCGGATTTAGCTGGTTTTCAAACTTGTTTGAGCTTTCATTGATATTAACAATCTGTGGAAGTTTGGTAAAGATCAAATAATAAATGAAGGTGCTAGAGTGTTCACAAGGCAGAAAATGCCATTTTTCAGAAAAACAAGGGCTTTAACTCCGGTGTTACTGACCCAATTCAGCAGATTTTCGAACTTGTCCAACCTATAATTGGTATTAACAATCTGTGCAAGTTTGGTAACGATCAAATAATAAATGAAGGTGCTAGAGCGTTCACAAGGCAGAAAACAGCAATTTTCAGAAAAATCAAGGGCCATAACTCCGGTGTTACTGATCCGATTTGGCTGGTTTTCGAACTTGTTCGAGCCTTCATTGATATTAACAATCTGTGCAAGTTTGGGTTAGATCAAATTATAAATGAAGGTGCTAGAGTGTTCACAAGGCTTAATATGGCATTTTTCAGCAAAACAAGGGCCATAACTCCGGTGAAATTATTCCGATCTGGCTGGTTTTCGAACTTGTCCAAGCTTTCATTGATATTAACAACCTGTTAAAGATTGGTAAAGATCGGATGAAAAATGAAGGCCCTATGGTGGTAACAAGACAAAAGTTAACGACGGACGACGGACGGCCGGACGGCCGGACGACGGACAACTCGTCATCCCATAAGCTCTGCTGGCCTTCGGCCAGTAGAGCTAAAAATCAAAACGAAACGTGTTGACTGGTATTGGATTTTTACTTGAATGAAATGCAATACAGTCTATTTGTCCTTCAGTAGCAAATAAAGTATGTTGAAAGGTTTAAAAATCTTAAAAATTCATAGTGTACCCCCAAAATTTAACAGTAGGGCGTACATGTACCCCCAAATGAAAAAGTCAGTGGTAACACCGATTGAATTGGATTTTATAGTCGCACCAACAGCTAAGGTCATATGGCGACTTTCCAGCTTCCACTGGTGGATGAAGACCCCAGGAGCCCCTCTGGGAAATTTTCGTGCACGGGCGGTCACCTGGGTAGAACCACCGACGTTCAGCAAGCCAGCTGGATTCGGAAGGTTTGAATTCAAATTTAACAGGGCTTTCCCCAGGATTTTTTTAAGGAGTGGTGGCTTTTTTTGCGTACAAATGGGGATGGGTGCGGGGAAGGGGGTGTCAATTATTTTTTTTAATGCCAGTTGAAAAGAAGAGATTTGGCGTTTATCTGGTATCAGAAGGTATGAATGAGTAATAAAAAAACATAATATTTTATTACACTTTTATTTCAAAATCTTTTAATAAAAAATGCTAACAAATCACTTTCTGACAGAATAAAAGACATCTCATAGCCATCATCCCAAAGGGTTGTTTCTGTGCCTTCTTTGACATATTTATGATCATACACACGCTATAGTTCTTATGAAAATGTTCATCCAAAAATGATCTAGTTATATAGTAGTGTGTAAACTGTGTTAACAGCAAACAATCGTAAATTATCAGTCTTGTGAACATCATTATAGGCTAATATTCTAATTCAAACTAGAGTAATTTCGTTTTGGGCTAAAATTAACGATCCAGAAAGAGCTAAACTTTCAAACTTAATTGATGAAATACTATGCAGTCATTTCAAATATAGCGCATCAACTATTGCAAAAAGAAACTTTCAGTGGCTAAACCAGATCAGAGACATACTGATTAAATGTGGCCTAAGTGGAGTATGGGATTCGCAGACCTTTCCCAACACTAAATGGTTAAAGTGTTCAGTAAATCAAAAACTCAAAGATTTATTCTTAAATGAGTGGTATTCTAAAGTAATGAATTCGAGCAACAGCACCTCCTATCGTTTATTTAAACATAAGTTTTGCTTTGAAAACTATCTTACCAACGCACAATATTGTTCGTTAAAATATATAACCAAATTCAGAACAAGAAATCTGGAATAAAACTCCGTATAATCGTAGAATATGCCAGCTTTGCAAAGCGGATATAGGAGATGAGTTCCATTATCTGTTTGTATGCCGCGAATTCAAAACTCAACGTAGTAAATATATCAGTCAAGAATATTTTAAAAGACCCAATATATAAAAATTTGATAAATTAATAAACACCAAAAATAATGCAGAGTTTAGTTTTAAAAGTGTGTGAATTTATTAAAAACATCATGCAAATAGTCAAACAGATAATATTCATGTTGTAATGTAATACTGTTTGCTATGCAATTGCCAACAAATAAATGAAGAACTCTCCCATATATGTGTATACAAAACAGATCTTTAGTTATATGATAAATGAGGACTACCTGTGAGGTCATTTCTTCTCCCAGCTATTACCAAACTGCATTACTATTTTGTAATTAACCATGTCATATTATATCTTTAATATCTGTCTTCTATTATACTTATGAGCCTCGATGATTATTTAAATGTTGTTATACATACCTCATATATTCATGTAAATGTGAATTGAGTTAATAAAAGATATTGTATTGTATTGTAATACCAAATGCAATTGGTGGCAACCTTAATTATTTAATAAAGAAATAATTATATAATTACAAAATCTTCACTGAACTTCAATAAGAAAACTGACGATTTTTCTTTAAAGATCCCGAAAACATCGATTAATTAGCGTAATAATCAAGATAACAAATCAGCTAAATATGCTACCTTAATTATTTGATTGATCTACCTCATTCAAAAAACTGACAATTTAAACGTTGATTATTGTTCGTAAATACACGATAAACGTTCAATTAAATCATCCATTAAAACCCGTCCTTTATCCCCATGCGTTACAAATACCAATCAACGATACTGCTCTCCTTTAATCATGACCAATCATGACCAAATTGGGCAATAAACCAAATTTAATTTGTTTACTTAACACTTAGCATATAAGCTGCCAGACATAACACAATCCCTGTCCTTCGGATGAGACTTTAAACCAAGGTCTGCTCGCTAAAATGCTTAGTGCAATACAGCGAGGATAAATAAACGCTTATAGGTATGAAAGCACTAATAATTTCCCCCATAGACACCAATGTTAGTGTCACATTATAATGATTTGCTGCAAGTTCAACTCAAGTATGGATAATGCAGCAGTGTAATGTTCATATAGAAAACTGATTTTCCACTTGAAAAATCACCAGAAAACGTGGGGTCACAAGACATGTAAGAAAGTTCTTGTTTGTTTACTAAACAGGTCAAGGGTACAGCTGTTTTTATTGATCGACTGTTTTCATTGCTCACAAAGTGTAAGCATAGAGTCAAAATTTCGAAAATGTTTATCAGTTATCCAGTAAAACCTATTAATACGCTTCTTATACATATAACCAAAAAATCGAATAGAAATGAGCAGTTTTCCCCTACTTATAATGCCCATTTCCATCAAAAAAGGAGGGATTACTTTTTATTATAGGAACTACATTCGACTACACCTCGGAGGTTTACGTGTAATTAGTGGTGGTAAACCTATACGCACACAAGCGCTACACCTCGGAGGTTTACATGTATTTAGTGGTGGCAAACCTATACGCACACAAGCCCTGTGTATTGAGTACCACGTGACCGCCTTTACTGCATCAACATGCGTCATAGACACACAGCCAGGTAATCAGCTGTTCAGTAAGGCCTGAGGGAAAATTGTATATTGTATATTGATAGGATTAAAGGATCGCGGCAACGGATTTAAAGCATCGCGGCTACATTAAGGCGTGGCGGTAAGTCACTTTCTGAGTTGAAGGCATCGCGGCACCGCCACGCCTTAAATGGCTGGGGAAAGCCCTGTTTAAGCAGAGAACATTTTAAATTTGGCGCCAAAAGGGTTAAAGGTGTTGATGCACTATTTTCAAACAAGATTTATTTAAAAGCCCTTTAGCTAAAAGAATTACCAAAATGCCATGAAAAATGAAGGAGATAATCTCAGATATGTAAGACATATTGAAGATTTGCAAAAAGATAAAAGGAGGCGGCCATCTTGGAACGATGACATCATCGTGCCTTTTTACCATATATGGCATACTGACAAGATATATTTAAAAGCAAAGATAATCACTGCAAATAATTAAAAATAATTATAGATGTAAAATGTATCCCTATTTTTCATTTGCAGTGATTTCTTTGCTTTAAAAGACATTTTCTCAATATGAATGCCATTTATTATGGCAAAAAGGCGCGATGTCGTCCGACATCGTTCCAAGCTACCCTCTTGGTTTTAAGTCAATATATCTAAGGAAGTATGCCTCGAATTAACATTTCAAGGATCTAAAGTGATTATCAATATATTTATTTACCTATCTGTTATATTAATAGTTTTAAAGTTGTAACTAGTCAATCCTTTTCAGACGAAGTTAAAAAATATTAAATTTCCTACATCTGTTATTTAATATTCAGGTCAAGAGTGACGGGTGATAAATATTTCCCGCAAAATTAAGACATTTTCAAAATTGCGACCAACTTTTCCTTTTGACACTCGCATTTCTCTGAACAACATCCAGTTGTTTATCTTTAAATCCTAATTATACTCCGTGAAAAGTTTGTTCCACTCCTAAAATCCCTCCATGTTGTCAGTTGATACACGTGGTTGATTGTGGAGTTATTTGAAGAGGGGACAATGAATGCCTTCACCTCGCGTGAGAATATCATGGGAATTTAATTAAAATGCAAAATGACAATATAAAATGTATGGGATATGCACTGTGATATATTGATGTCGGTATGCATGTGCGACAGATGTTGGTTTCGTTTCAAATGAATTATGGGAAAATGTATCTCAAAAAACCTAAACAATGAATTTTTTGGGGATAAAATAATGGAAATCAAGAAAGTTGGTTTATTTCCCTACTGTGTTCTTCATCCCTTTTAACCGTCCGTCGGATGGGGACGTAAACCGGGCGGTCCCGTGTATCGGTCTATCCTCCGAGCACGTTAAAGAATCATAGGAATCTATTCGATAATAAGAGTAGGGCAGGTTCCCGGATTCCGCTGTATCCTTCCCCTCTCTCTGGGGCGGCTCTAAATAACCTATACTGTGTTGATGTCAGGTTGTCAAGTGCTGGAGGTCGAGTTGAATGGATGATCATCTATCTATTGTAATAGGATGTGTGGCACATGATTGATACCATAGTTACGATGATGACAAAGGTTGTTGCATGTGAGCATTCATATACATTTACGCCAATTTAGATCATAAATAGTGTATTAAAAAGTCGATTCCGGTAGATAGGTCTATTCCGCTAATTCTATGCACCCCTACCCGGCCGCAGACGGTGTTGTCAACACAGATTATCTTTTAAAAACCACTTTGTCTTGCTCAGACTTTTAACAGTTAACCCTATTATCTTTATTTCACCTTCACCTGTTTTTAAGACGTCTTTTACCCCTTTTATCTTACTCAAACTGCACAGACGCGCACCTGCATATAATCTTCGAAAGAGGGTGATGCAGTAGCTATAGAATAGATAGATTATTCCTTAATTCAGTCTGTTTATTTCATGACAATTTATGAGAATACAACTTACGGTTAAGGCAGATTCCATTCTATTACTGCTCACTGTTGAAGACGTTACTGTGACGAGATGTTTATTATTCATGTAAGTTTGTCCTTCCGCTGAAACTGGTAATGGTAGGGGCTCCTACCCCTAGGAAGCGCAGTTAAAACATGGTCGAAAAGGCTTTGTAAACACTACAGCTCAAGCCGCGTGTTTCCTGTTTCGTTAGCTGTCTTTACGGCAAATTAGAAAGCATAGAGCTCAGCATAAAAGCTGGCCACATAAAATATTTCACGACGATATATCCTCTCTGCTCTAATAATCTTTTCGTTGTGTTGACTGCGCATGTACTGGGTCCCTGTTTTTAATCCGCTGTTTTCAAAGGATGGGAACCAGTGGATGCAAACTGGTCACAGCCGGATAGAGCCAGTTCATAATTTTCACCGTGCTAAACACAATGCGCTGGTGATATGTTTTTTTTGCATGGTGCAAAACAGATTTCAACTGTAATAGAGGCTGGATCAGGTAAACATAATGTGTCATTAGGTAAAATGGAGACAACATATTTGATAATTTGAAAGTATATAGTCGTACAAATTTACGCCCTTGATTCAAAAGCCTGAATTTGTATGCCCCGTGATCACGGATACAAACGTTGGATTGACACCTGCGAAATATGCATGGGCCATATAGGTATCCTGTGGGTTTGAATCTACCAGTATACCAACATACGAGAGAGAGCAATACATTGGCCGTACACGTACGGTACTTATGGCGCCAGCGATGGCGCAAACTGTATGTGATGCTGTAACTCAAGCATTGAGCGATAGGGTTTCGAACCTCGAAAAGGAAAAGGCCGCGCTAATAAACGTAGTGACCAAGCTCTCCCTTCAAGTAGAGGCAGCTGTATGAAACACTTGAAAATATCATTATTTAAAAATGCACTTTCTTTGGGGCAAAGTGTTACACCTGTCGGGGCAATTTGTTACACATCGTCTTATATGCCAATATTATCAGAATATACCCGTTTTATACAAGACAATTTATAAGAAAATATAAATAAATATAATATTGTAGTAATTCTACAATTGGTGGAGTGTAACCTACTTCTGGAGATTCCCCATTACCTCTACGCATGCGCAGAAGTTGTTGTCAAATAAATATTCTTCAGTTCAAGCTCGCAAACCAACCAGTAAAGTCACCTGTACAATCTACTTGTCAAAGTACAAAGGCCTCCGTTTCGGAACCCAAATACTTGGTAAGTACGTACAGTGATTTTACTATAATATAAATAATATAAATATTAAGTATATTTACTACAGCCTTCTTCAGGAAAGGGGACAGTAGTATACCAATGTATGATTTCTTCTACAATAAATGTGTATTATGATATTACTGTGATATGTTTAATGTGTGTTCAATGTTTAATGTTTAATGTTGTATGTTTTGATATTTATATTTTCTTTTATACATGTACCTTGTTTTGTTTTATGGCTTTAAGAATAATTGTGTACGCTTAACAGATATACTTATAAAACATGATTTACTTCTGATAATAATGTCCTAATGACAGTGGTTCAATTACCGGAATTACAGGCACATTCCCAGTGATGATTTGGTCTTCGGATATTCGTGTGACCATTTGTTAACCACCTTCCGACCTATGTTTCAAATGATAAAGTCACATAGCCGAACTATTCCTGGATGTCCAATCGAACAAAAAGAACAACAAGATTATTATCTCAAATATTGTGAAGTTTCATAATCATGATGAGCAGTTTTGTAGACGGGCGCAATCTCAAATGAGCCTTTAAGCATATTAGGGGCAGCTTTATAAGGATAGGGATATGAAATGATGATCCTCTCAGTGTGACATTGACTGTAAATCAGCGCCCTATGTCTGTGAAAAGTTAATTAATTGTTCACTAAACTAGTCAAACGAAGATCTTACAAGTTATATAACAGCGGGGTGAGATGTTACACTGTAACATTTTGTCCCATATGTACTGTAACATGTTACCCCACCACCCATTTACCCATGTTCATTTATCTACCATGTAAACTATGACAGGTCAATTTTCAATACTATGTAACGTGACAGCATATACAATAGCGTTTATTGTGACCTCTGGAGAGAACGCAATATTTGAATAATAAGGAAACTATTCGTAGATCATTTTAAAAATGAAAATCTACTTATTTTGCCGCAACATCAATTTTTGCGCGCTATTTTGTCATGGCCAAGACAACGCGCTTACCGGCTTCACACAAGATGGTCGCACAAACAAACATTTAGAATTACGTTTTCATGGCGTAATAGGGGAATTCGTACGCATAAAATGTTGAATTTATCACCTTGCCCCTGTATCATCTTGTACCGGTCTCCCCTACTCGCGACGGAACTGCCTACGTACTTCCGGTGTCACAGAAGCTGGACGAATTGCCCAGGAAAGTGATGCTGATATTCATATCACCGACATTGACAGAAGTCATCGCATAGGTAAAACGCGAGATAACAAACCAACCTATCGCGCACGAGACAAATTCATCAAAGCACGGAAGAACCTAAAGCTTTCCACTAATTTTAAACGTGTCTTTATATACGAGGACTTGACATTCAAACGGGTTAAACTCATATCCAGTGCCAGAAAGCTTGTGGAATTTAACAGTCATGGTCCGTGGATGATCGTTTATTCATCAAAGATAATAAAGGCGTGCGTCATCCATTATCAACCTGGAAGGACCTGGATAAGTATTACACGTTATGATACTAAATATAAAGACGATAATGATGGAATTATTTACAAAGATAATTATAGATTGTGTAGAATGTGACACATCACGTTTAAAGGAATTTTACTGAACTCATATAAATGACAAATACGTTAATGCTGATAATGATGATTTAATAATGAGTATTAATTCATAACAAGTCCATACACATATACTTACCTGTTTCGACGTATACGTACCTGTTCTGCTGAACTATTTGTAATATTCTAGTTGATGACTATGATGATGGTAATGGATATCATCGTCATCGTCGACAGATGATTGTGCCGATGATAGTCGTTATATTTGATGAAGTCGCCATTATATCACACCTGTCTCGACATATACGCACCTGTTCCGCTGGACTACGTGTTAATATGTTTGTCGATGACGATGATGATGGTAATGGTTATCATCGTCGCAAGGCGATGGTGTCGATGATAGTCGTCTATATTAGATGATGAAGTCGCCATTATGGAAACGGATTGATATAAGCTAAAAGTTTTTTTACGAATTCACGTTTTCAAATTGTGAGAAATTTATTATAATATTGTGTAACCATAACAATTGTATACATTTGAGAATAACATATTGTTTAAACTATGTCGCCATTATATACCACATATACGTACCTGTCAGTTAGTCTGTCTCGACATATAATCACCTGCTCCGCTGGACTAGTTGTTAATATGCTTGTCGATGACGATGATGTTGGTAATTGTCATAGTCGTCTATGCTTATAGTCGTCTATGTCTGATGATGAAGTTGAAGATGATACTTAAAACTCCTGTCATTGTCAGTGACAACTGACCAATATAAGATATGTGTAAGAAAATGTATGAATGAATGAATGTTGTTTTACGGCACGTCGACACATACATAGGTCATATTGTGCGCAAAAACTGATGAAAGATGAAGAAATGAAGTAGTAATTAAAAAATATGGTATATATATAAAGACAAAACTATTTACAAATAAGGGATGGTATGGTAGTAATATAAACTATGTATAAATGTAAATCAACAAATGCCACAAATGCCCGTCAACGGGTGTATAAACAAGTAAATATATATAAGAACATTTTATAATGATTTATAAAGTCTGATTATTATAACATGATTTGTATAGTTCTTTGAGGAAATCTAAAACAAGACTAACATCTTCAGTATAAAATAACCCTTCATAGTATTAACATTGTAGTACCTTTGACGCATAGGATCAAAGTCTACACATTCCAACAAGATGTGTTTGACCGTTAACGGTGCAAAGCAGGGTATATATTCTGGTAATTGCTCACCTTGTACTAAAAATGAACGAGTTTACATGCCCTATCCTGTACCGGGCTAGGACAACTTCTTGACGAATGGGTCTACTAGAAGAACGCCATTCTCTAAGTAACGGTTTAATTGAATGGAGTTTATTGTTAACTGACGAATCCCAAGCGCCTTGCCAAGAGTTACGAATATATGTGTTAATACAACTTTTAAAATCAGTATAAGGTAATATATGTAAACTTAATGCTGCTTTAGCAACACTATCAGCTCTATCATTATCAAGTATTCCTAAATGGCTTGGAAGTCAGCAGAACATAATAACATTATCAACTATAAGAGAATTGTACCAAATGGTCGAATGGCCTTCGATTTTCGATCAAAAAGAGGTTCATAACTAGGATTAAAAACAGTATCGAAAGCTGGGTTTGAAGGAATATATTGTAATTTAATGGCATACTGAAGGGCTAATTTGTCCCGTCTATGAGACAGTGATGGTTCATTAGCTTCAACAGATATACTTTCGGCTAGTGATGTACGAAAATCACCTAAGGCGATTCGTAATCCTTGATTATGTATAGGATCGAGCATCTGCAAGTATGACTTGCATTTCGATCCATATACTATTGAGCCGTAGTCCAGCTTGGATCTGATAATAGATCTATAAAGTTGTAAAAGTACTTTACGATTCGCTCCCCAATTATTGTTTGCAACAACTTTAAGTAAATTTAGAGCTTTAAGGCACATGGCCTTCAAATATTTAAGGTGTGGTATAAACGTTAATTTACGGTTGAAATTTTGTCTCATCCACTACTGGTATTGGTGACTCATCCAGTGTTAGATGCGGGTCTTTACGTAGTTGACAAACGTGCATACAATTAGTTTTGGATTTAGAACATTTAAAACATTTAAAACCATTTTCATCATCTGAAGTTTATTCTCTCAGTAGTGTTCATGTTTTCTGCACGATAACATATAACAAAGTCGTCAACATGTAGAGAGCGATCCATACCAGAATTGATGCATTTAACTATACTGTTAATTTTTTTTTATATTAAAAAGGTGATAGAGAGTATGCTGCCCTGTGGCACACCCATCTCCTGTTCATGACTGTCACAGAGGGTTGAACCCATTCGGACACGAAACTGTCTATCATCTAAGAAATTCTCTATAAAAAATGTGTAATTGGCCTCTAAGACCAAGGTCATAAAGATCATTCATGATATCGTACTTCCATGCAGTGTCATAAGCTTTCTCCAAGTCAAAAAATACAGCGACTTCTTTCTTTACGAAAGCTTCCCTAATACATGAGATTGTCTGTTGAGCCTCGTTGGCGCCGGAATCCACTTTGATACGTTGTTATCAGTTTGTTGGACTCCAGATACCAAACGAGTCTTTTACTAATCATTCGTTCCATGGTTTTACATACAACTCGTTAAAGCAATTGGGCGATAATTTATTGGGTCCCTATGATCCTTTCCGGGTTTGGGGACTGGAATAACGATTGCTTCACGCCAAGAATCGGGGAAGTTTTCTGTCACCCAAACCTTATTAAATATATCAAGATGTGTAGAGAGACAGGTTTCAGGTAAATGTCACCAGGACCAGCTGATGTATCACGAGCCTTTGTAAGGGATTCTCGAAGTTCTTTGAGAGTAAATAGTTTATTGTATTTCTCCAAATTATTCTTCTGTTCTCTTAGTTTCTTACTTTTTAGAAAATTTGGTTGACAATTTTCAGAAGAAGTGTTTTTAGGAAAAGTTTCTGCCAAAGTGTTTGTAATATCTTTGACAGGTGTAATATCTTCATTATCAGTTTTAAGATGATTTACACAACTAGAATTACCTTTACCGTTTATTTTCCGGACCATGTCTCACGTCTTCTTAAGAGATGAGCGAGAGTTCAGCCTAGAGACATAAGTTCTCCAGGATTTCCTCTTGTTATCCTTAATTGTACGACGGGATTTCGCACGAAAAACTCTAAAAGTATCTAAATTATTCTGTGTTGGCCGCAAGTTAAAAGCATTCAATGCAGCTTTACGATCGCTGACTGCCTTTTTGCAGTCATCGTATCATGGTTTATGTGGGCGTTTTGGATTTGCCGAGGTGTTTGAAATAGTTTGAACAGCTACACCATGAAGGGTTTTGGTAAAAAAAGTAGTTGCGTCTTCGACATCCTCGAAAACGGAGGGCTTTAATTGTTCCTCGCAAAGAGATTGAAACGTATCTCAATCAGCTTTGCGAAGTTTCCATTGTTGCGTTTTTTTCGAGAAGTGGAGGGCCGATATTTTCAAGAAATAAGGGTCACTTCAACATAGGGCGTCACCAACACTCCACGAAAAATCCGTCAAAAGCGTTGGATCGTTTATTGTTAAATCAATGGAAGATTGAGATCCTGTAGCTGGATGTAAATAAGTATGTGATTTGTTATCATTAAAAATACATAAATTGTTTTTGGCTAAGAACTCCTCAACTTTCTTGCCTTTATCGTTTATATCTTCACAACCCCAAATGTAGTTGTGTGCATTAAAATCACCCAAGAGTATAAAAGGTGATGGTAATTGTGCAACTAGATGATTTAGATCTTTAAGGTCTAGTGAAGAACTGGGAGGTAAAGAGCATATTGTTATAACTCTGTGCATCGTAACACTGACCACAACAGCTTGCAAACCAGTTTTCAACGCAACAGTTCTGTGAGGAATGTTTCAATTCTCAAGAATCGAAACTCCTCCAGCAGTTTTATCACCTGTATCACAAATATAGTTATACAATGAATAGTTTTTAAAAGATACCTTATCACTAGTCTTCAAGAAAGTTTCTTGAAGACAAAATGCAACAGGGTTGTGTTTATTTAAAAGTAAGCTGTTTTCATCATAATTACATTTTAAACCTCGGCAGTTCCATTGAATGACCTTATTTGATTTTGAAGTCACTAAGGCGGAAGTACGGGTTTACGGCCTTTGGGGTTGGCAGACCTTGGAGACTTTGGGAGTTCCAGATGTGCTGGATCATCAACCTCCATCTCCAAATCTCCAAATATGTTGTGCAGTACAATCGGATCATCAGATCCTTTTGACTGCTTCCCTAACCCGGAAATTTTCTTTTTTCTTACTGTCACTTCCGTGGCAGCAGTTCTGCTTGGTGACGAACTCTTGGGAGAGTCGTCGGATTTGACGAACATTTGGAAGAGTTCGTCGGGTTTGGTGGACTCTTGGTTGCACCAGAGTCCGTCTATTTCGAAATAGATGAAGTAGATGCAGTAGATGTAGGAGTTGTTGAGGATATTATTGAAGGAGTTGTAGGCTTGAAAGCCACAAGAGGTTTGGGAGTGAAAGCCACAATAAGTTTGGGAGCTAAGGAGTTTTATTTAAGAGGACCACCGTTTGTGAGGCTGAAGATGTTTTAGAGGAATTCTGAACAGAGAGTGGAATAGTAGTAAATTTGTCGGAATCGAAGTC
Organism: Cyrtodaria siliqua; assembly: GCA_037043455.1. Lineage (NCBI taxonomy): Eukaryota > Metazoa > Mollusca > Bivalvia > Adapedonta > Hiatellidae > Cyrtodaria > Cyrtodaria siliqua. Next base: position 21,698 of record JAWPHD010014679.1, on the reverse strand, counting down.
GATTGGACAGGTCAACACGGTCTGAGCCGCGACAGACCTGGTAGCTGGTTTGCCAGATGGAGTGGGCGGAGTAAAACTTTCAACAAGCTTTCTAGCTTCAGGAAAATAATTTTCTTTTCAATTTTAACCTTCTGTATTTCCCTCTCGTGCTTCCACTTCGGACAATCCTTAGAGAAAGCCCGTGGGTCCCTTTGCGGTTAACGCAAGAGGCGGGATTTTTGCAATTCGCAAAGTCGCTCAATCTCTACCCAGAGTACACTCGTTCCTCATATGACTCTGTCAACGTCAAAGGAAGTAGGGCGAACGGTTAGGTCACGTAATTATTCAAAAAAGTTATGACGATGCTTATAATAAATCCTTTTGCGTTATCTGCAAAGATAAAATATTGACCTATATTAAATAGTTTCAATTTTTATTTCTATGAGTTATTTTTTTTAGTAATTTTCTGCTATCGAGCTTCGGTTTGAAATGATTACATATGCGTTTCGATTGAGGAGACCTAAGTACGTATTATTTTTGTAGTAAAATAGTCCCGATTAAAACTAAATTGTTTTCATGCATTATTTCAAATCTTGCAACATCTAATTTGCAGATATTCTGAAAATTACGTTTACACAGTAAATAAATATGTTTCAGGCTAACGTATTTCAATTTAACAGGTTTTACCAAAATCTTGTAATTTAGTAGTTAGCAGAGATATATGTGAGTGCAAGGAACAATAACGCTGCGTGGAGATTGGAAGTCGCTATGACCCTCCTAGCCGCAAAGGGCACAGACAATAGCAGCTCGCTTGCATCTTTCTCTATGGTGACCAAAGAGTTGACAGTTAAAACATCGAAGAGGGTTTGGAATAAAGGGGTCAACTGGTAGAATGATATATCCAGTCTTTATGGTCTTTGGAAGATTTGGTGTTCTGAAAGTAAGAACAAAAGTATTGGTAGGAGTGAGTTTGCCACCCCGCCTCGTACTGATGCGCGTTACCTCAATCACACCGTGAGACTTAAGATTATGAGTCATTTCTTCAAGAGTGCAGTGCTCCAGTTTTCTGGAGCGTACTACACCCTTTGAAGAATTGAGAGAAATGTGAGGAATAACCTCAACACGGATGTTTATGAAAGTTTGAATTTTAAGGAGATTGTCAGTGTGATGTTTTGGCACACTCAACAAGAATTGTTCCATTATTGAGTTTTTTAACACTCCTTGGCTCAGCGGCGATGCCAAGTAAAGCCTTGGAGATGGCAAAAGGAGAGAGCCTAGTTATAGGTTTGTCATTCTCTAGAGAGATAATATTGAGAAAACGAGGCCAATTTAAATGAGAAATATCCTAATCAGATTCAGATTCGGACTCTTCTCGAAATCGTTTAATACCAGGAGTAGTTTTTTGTGCGTGTTTGGATCCCATGGTGGGGAATTGATATTCATTCTCCACACTTCTCACCCACCTCGGAGTCCAACACGTGGACATTTGCTGTGGATATCCGAAAGACAAATGCCAAGAATACGTGAAGAGTATACTCATATAAAACTAACGCATTAGACCCCCCATACCACCCAGCGGACATAACCCCTTAACTAAAATGTCGAACAGCCGCACTTACGTTCCGCCTAAAAGTGGCATGAGTATAGCCATATAGCGTTTAGAAATACATGATTAGCCCTAGCGCCACCGCTATAAAGGATCCTTTCAAGAGGACAAAATAAAAGGGGAGAAAGCTATTAAACGAGATGGATTGAGAGAGATGTGAATTAAACAAGAAACTAGGATCCAGTATAGTTGGCGTGACCAACCGATTGATCAGATCGGGCTAAGCTGACCGCCCGTCTAGTTGAAGTCCGGACCAAATTGGTGTGTTGTAACGCGGAGATAACTACCAGATCTCCATGACACTCAACCACCAGGATTCCCTTCTCCAACGACACGGGTCGCCACCAATGGTCAACAGGTGGGTTACTTTTCGTCGTGGGGGAGGGGGTCCTACCCCTCTGCTATGTAACGAACAGTCGGTTGATTCTTATCACCCAACCACCGACTGGGGGGAGAAAATGTATGTCTATATGTGTGTATGTGTATACATGCATATGTAGTAACTATGTGTGGTGTATGTAATGTTTATGTTCACAGCTATATGTTGAAGCTAATGAACCATCACTGTCTCATAGACGGGACAAATTAGCCCTTCCGTATGCCATTAAATTACAATCTAACCGTTCAACCCAACTTTCGATACTGTTTTTAATCCTAGTTATAAACCCCTTTTTGATCGAAAACCGACCATTTGGTGTTCGTATTAAACCAAAATTAAGAGACACTGAAATCGACCTAAATTTGATTGCCAAGTACAAAGTACCACAAATTCCACCGTGGCCTTTGGAAACACCAACAATTACTTTTGATCTTTGTAATAGTAACAAATCCAGTCCAGACCCTACTGTCTTTCAAAGCAAATTTAATGAAATTAAATCGAAATACAGTAACTTTCAACAGATATACACAGATGGTTCTAAAGATGGAATATAAGGTAGCTGCAGCAGCTGTTGTTCACAAACACAGCAAAAAGAGCCGCCTGCCTGACAAGGCCTCTATCTTTTCAGCTGAACTTAAGGCAATTGAATTCAGGAATCTGATGATGACCATTTTGTAATCTTTTCTGATTCCCTTTCATCTCTTCAAGCCCTGGGTAATATGAAACATGATAACCCAGTTGTGCTTCAACTTTTACAAAAGTACCATTCTCTTATAGTTGGTTTCCAAGCCATGTATGGATACGTGGTAATGATAGAGCTGATAGTGCTGCTTAAGCAGCAATAAGTTTACATATATCTAATGCCAAATTACCTTATACTGATTTTAAAAGTTGTATTAACACATATATTCGTAACTCTTGACAAACCGCTTGGGATTTGTCAGTTAACAATAAACTCCATTCAATTGGATTACTCGGAGAATGGTGTTCTTCTAGTAGACCCACGCGTCGAGAAGAAGTTGTCCTAGCCCGGTGCATGATAGGGCATACATGTTATATTGTTCAATTTAATCCAAATAAAACTGAAGAGCTGTTTTATCTCTGACACGCACGGACCGCCGTCCACAGCTACGTTTAAATGACGTTCAGCTTACATTTGTTGAACACAAATAACATGTTGGTATAATACTGAGTTCAGATGGTAAATGGCCAATCGTGAACGCTCGGCCAATCCCGTCATTCTTCGGGATCTCGCTGATCATGCTGCGAAGCAGTGTACGAGATGTTGCGAATGGGTAAATGGCATGAACACATTAACAGTATAATAGCTTCTGCGTCAAAAGTTTTAGGCCTTTTAAAATTCAAATTGAATCGTAAAACACTTAATCAGATGTATCTATCATACATGCGTCCCATCTTAGAATACGCATCTATTGTGTGGGATGAGTGTTCTGTATACGATCGAAAAAAACTTGAAAAACTCCAATATGAGGCCGCACGGATTCGTGAGAGGCGACGGGTTACAACGCAACGTCGTTAACCATTCTACGGAGACGCTACAACGATGTTGGACATCCTGGAAGGGACAAAACTATTTCCGTTATCAGAGACAAAATGTACTGGCCGGGTGTTACCAAGGATGTGGAGGACTGGATGAAATGCTGTGAACGATGCATTAGAAGGAAGAGAGAACAACACGGAGCACCACTGGTTAACATACAGACTATACCATGGCCTTTCCAACAAAGAACCAGCCTGCAAAGAAAGCAGCAGAAACCTTCGTTAACAACTTTGGATTTTGGTCTACCGAAAATAATTCATTCAGACCAACGAGCTAATTTCGAAGAGAATCTCATTAAAGAGCTATATAACATCACTGGGATGACCAAGTTTTGAACAATGCCGTATCAGCCACTGGGCAACGGACTGACAGAAGTTTAACCGAACTTTGTTGGAGATTCTGGGTTCGATGGATCCAGACAGAAATAATGACTAGAAGAGCCATGTAGGACATGTTGTGCATTTCTACAACTGCACGAGCCATACGTCTTCAGGCTGCTCGCCATTATTTCGTGTGTTTGAAAGAGAGTCGTACCACCTTGCTTCAGCAGCTGCAAAGAACATCCTGGAGAAAGAGCGCTTGTAAATAGTGTGGCGTTTGACAGAAAACACAAGTTAGCCGGCCAACCGATGGGATGAAGAAGTTTACGTGGTATTGGATCAACGGAACAGTGATGTACTTAGTATACGTAGTTTAGCAGAAAAATGGGGGTATGCAGAAGGAAAACTCTGCAAACAAATGTGACTTGTGCTACTTCCAATAGGATAGATAGAGGACGGCGAAGATCACCTATGTCAGGATATGCAGAGGATGGATCAGAACAACAGGAAAAAAGAAGACCAACACCCGATCGCTACTGAGACTGATGTTCACACACATCAAGAAGAGGAAGAAGACTCAGGAGAGGAATATTTGTTCATAGTGAAATCAGGAGGCAGAACAGCAGAGACTGCAATTGAACAAAATGTCGTCCAAGATGACGAAAACGATGAAAACAACGATGAAACTGTTGTCTATATTGATGACGGTTCTCATCACGAGAATGGCGGTTGGACTGGTGACGAACGGGAGATGTGTCAACCTCAGATGATGAGGATGCTCAAACCTTTGATGGGACATGTGGGTGTAGCTGACGGTGGAATATCGAATGCAGAAGAAGACACAGCTAAAATGTTTATGGTAAAGATGGCTCTGTTATCAGTCATGGATCAGTTATTATAATAAGCTGAATACAGTTAACAATAGTGTCACTTATATTCTTAAGCGTATCTAAGAATTATAGGACAGAAAGGTTATAATAATTTGTGGTTAAATAGTGTACCATAATTTGGTAAAACTCCGGAAAACGATTTAGGATTTAATTAAAGTTCTTTGCTTTATTCCTCGTTCATTTTTTTAATGTCATATTTTCTCCATCATCGATTCCGTCTTAAATTGATCAAGGAAAAAGATAATTGAAAAATTACCAAATCATATTGCTAACAATTTAATATGGTTTTAACGATGTATAACTTTGTAACTGCCATACATTGATTTTCATCTGCAAAACTATGAATATAACAGTTAAATGACATTAAGTACGTATGTGCGTTCATTTGTTAGATAAGTAATGATTTAATGATAGATAACTTTATTTCAAAATTTCAGTAGGCTGTAAAGCCCATGCGGATACAAATACAGAGTAATACATTACTTGTATGGTAACAGTGCAATTGGTACACTGAACAAAATTCCTAATTACTCACTTTTGTATCTCAACTAATTTTCTTATTTTAAATATGTTTTAGAATAGATATGTGATAGTATTTTGTTTTGATCCATAGTTTGTAAAACATTTATTTTTTGTTTAAATTGTTACATCTTTTGAGAGTTACCCTCCCTTTATATGAGTCAAAGATCGCTTAACGATATAAAATTCTTAAAATTGGTATGAAATAATAGGGAAAAAAACATAAAAAATTGACACATTTATCGCAGATTCTCCGTCAATAAAAAAATTATAAATATGGATAATCTTTAATTACCTCCCTTTAAATTGAATATTGTTTGAAATTCAAGTAATTGTAATTCAGCGTTAACATTAAATATTTCGAAAATTTCTTTTGCAAACGCATTTGTAGTGGTAATGCTTGTAAAACATGATGTCAAAATAAATTTAACTGCCATATTTTAGAATTAGGAATATCGAAAGCTTCGCTAATTCGAAGTACTTAAAGGTGAAATATAGCGTGTATTTTGAGTATATATTCGGAAATATACGTATATAATATACAATATTTTCAAATCTTACACTTATTGATTGTCCCGTTTTCTCACAGTAGCCAATTTTATCCCATAGCGCACACGCTTCGAGTTTCGCCCTTTTTGAAGACAGGTAAGTGACACGTGATCCTGTGACGTCATTGGTACCAAACGATTCGCGGTGTCGCATCGAGTTGTATAGTATTGTCTATGTAGGATTACGTTTTATGGTACTTGTTGAAAATGCCGTGTGTTGTTGCTGGGCGAAAAAGTTTGCATAAAGAAGGACAAGATAATAACCTAAGTTTCTTTCGTTTCCCTAATCGAAATAATGATATATTACGATTTGAAGTGTTGGTAGGAGTTACCGAAGAAAATCGCCCGACTCGTCGAGAAAGTGGGAACCTACGAAAGACGCGCGAGTTTGTAGCAAACATTTTGAGTTGACTTCGTGGGAAGTCCATCCTTTGGTTTCATTATCTTTGAATTTGGAGAACAAAAGGCCATGCAGATTAAAATCAACAGCGGTACCAACGATATTCGACTATAAAAATGAGAAGTGCATAACCCCGCCGTCTCCAAGCAAGTTTTATTCGCCTATTCGACCGGCGTTGAGGAGGGAATTCATACATGAAGTAAGATTGAAATTTATGTTCAATTATCTTAGCACCTCATCGGGTATACGTATGATAAATTGAAGAAAGGTGTATAGTCTTAGATCTTTATATACACCGTGAATGTTTAGCTGTTGAATTAGAAGCATGCGTCTTTACGTGAATCAATGAAGAGTTGACGGCGCTAATATTATGTAGCCGTCTTTTTTTAAAAGATTGCTAAGAACGTTCAGCATATAAATTTAAATGAATCCGGTGAAATAAACACTGTGTCTTTGTTTCCAAATTTTAATTTTAATAATTTTAAATTATACACCCTCTTCTGCTAATAGTATTATAGATATATATTATCATCATATATAGGGCTATGGATTTGAAAAAAAATTACAAAATGTTTCATGGATATTTATTACAAGGCAGAAAATTAATAATATTACTAGCTTTTATATTAATTCAGTAATTTTTTATGGCAAAGCAGCAACAATAACGCCTCTTAGCTCGTGCAATAAGTAAAACAAGTATAATAGAATAATATACTTTATATTATGGTAATTTGATATATTTGGTCTGTTTTCGGTCTGTATATCAGGAGTAAGTATACATGAGTAAGTATACTTACTAACTGTCTATATCGTTCTCATAATACATTTGGCTATATTATTTAAATCATAGTATTTTTCTCTCTTTGTGCGCGACAAATATCATGTGATATATCCGTCTTGTGCAATACGCGTCTGCCCTCGGCGGTATTACACCGCTCAAGTAATTGCAATAAACAGGAAATATATCATAAAACTAGGTTTCCCTAAATGGTGCGTGCTTTTGTGATATACCGACGTATGTACCCAAATTAGGCTGCACTTCAATAGTGCACCGCAATATTTAATAGTCTGTAATGATATTTGGGGGCACGTGGAGACTAAAGAGCGTGTCATATTGCAAACACCGCTCCTAGAGTGTTTGGTGTTGATGGGGACTTATGGCAAATATATAATACTATAGAAATTATGGCGCCGAAATTATATGCCGTTTCATTTATTATTGTTTTTATTCATTTTTTTTTTATCAATTATGGATAATATCTAATAAATATATTTGTTCCATGTCTACTTATCGGCAAAAAAAATCTGACGCTCGTATTACCATAGAGTTACATACATATATATCCATGTATTAATGTATAGGTATAGACCAGGTCCATTCATTCGGAATATACTACATTTCGCGGTTATTGTGTATGTACCAAGATAGTGCAGTGTTGCGGGTGACTTACTGTCAGATTTCGATGAAAACAATGTTTACCTTGTTTTTTTGTTTGTTGTTGCTGTAAGTGTATAAATATACTATTTTGTTAGATTAGTGAATAGTGTAATGAACCACTGAACGTAACGAATGACATGACACGATAGTCTGTACAAGCTCTCCATTTGCACCTGCACCGCGTACGACTTCATCATCAGTTGATGAATCCGATGTATTTTCGTCCTCAGACACGTATTCTGGCACCAAATCGTAAGGTTGCACATGGTGTAACCGTTTTATCACGGGCATTTCCTCTGACATCGCTTAATTCTCACATTTTCACACAAGGTATACTGTTTTGCGTTCAGTCCCAATGTAAACAAAAAATAGTTTGTTCCCAATGACGTCATTTCCGGTAATTCGCGCAAGAGTTTTTCCCCTTAGATTTTTTTCGATTTTTTAGCAATGCCTGTTCGCCTTTTCGGTTTTTATCTTTAAAAACATATTTTCACTAAACATACATCAATAGCATAGTAAACATCGTATTTATAATGATATTTAATAATTAAAACATATCAACAACGGATTTGTTGATTTAGGACAAATTTCATCTTTAATAAAATCCTATATACCCAGTTGTATAAGTGAGTAGGGTAAAAGTAAGGGTGCAGAACCCCCCACACCACCTCCTTTCCCGCCATTTTTTTCCCGCCATTTTTTTTTTTTTACACGCATTTGCCGCATTTTTTTCCCGCCATTTTTTTGGGACGCTTTTCTTTGGGGCGCTTTTTGCCTTGAATGGATTGGACGTTTCCAATATAGATACCTCACTTATTAAACCAACATGGACACCAGTCAAAAGGAAGAGTTTTTGAGGGATGATTATTTTATTCCAAAAAAATGAACAAAAATGTATATATCACAAACTGTGGAATATAAAAGCAACAGGCTAGTATAAAAATGGACATGTAATGACTTTGTTCAAGTATATTAATGACTGATATCATGACATATTGAGATACATCAATGTATTAAATGGCAACAGTTAAAGATAGTAAGTACTATAAAATAATAGTGTTGATTTTTTTTTAATTAGAAGTCATGTTTAGTGTTATTACATGTACACATCTTTAAACTTAAAATGTAAACAAGGGAACTGTAAACAATAATGAAAAGATAAACAAGACATGCATGCAAATAAATCTCAAACCAAAACATATTGAAGAACATATTAATCAGAAAAGATATATATGCAATGATATAGAGCAAGTCCATCAAGGAACTGACCTGCTTACACTAACATAAAGAAGACGCTAATGGCTGTCAATATATATATATATATATATATATCACAAACTGTGAAATATCTACAACTGAATTTCCTGATATATTTTCAAACATCAATCAAAAAGTACGAGAGTTGAGGAAGAAATACTGTTTAACTGAATACATGTCTTATGTTTCCTGATGATTGGTTTTAATTAGTAGGAAGTGTTTTTATAATTTTGCTAATATGACAAGAAAATCATAAAAGATGACAGAGCATTACAGATAAATTCTAAATATCATTTTGATATATAGTATCACGTTTTCCCATTCACTTAACATAATGAAGACGTGGAATTTCTTGTGGGTCCTTGTACCTATAAAATGCAGTCATTAAAACAGCAAGTTTAAACACGTTTTTGAAACTGGAATTATAAGCCAAGACTTAAAGAAATAAATATGGCAGTTGATAGACTTACGGACACATATTTAGATTTAGTCTTTCAGATCTCCGAAAGGAATAACTCAGCAAACTCAGATTTTTTGAAATATGTAATAACGGAAAATGTTAGTCTAAAAACAGAAATTGCTGAATTAAAATCATTGTTATACACAGAAACACATCTGAAATCAAAGCTCTATTCAGGATTAACTTTGACTAAAAAAAAAGAAGAAAAGTGAGCGATCAAATTATTTAAGAATTGAGACACAACAATGAGCTATTAATTAGAGGTTAATATACGGGCGTGGTGTGCCTTTTGTCGATAATGGCACACCTAGTGCCGTAATGGCGCGAGGGCTTTAGCCCGAGGGCCATTGCGGCACTTGGTGTGCCATTATCGACAAAAGGCACACCACGCCCGTATATTGACCTTTTTATTACATACGTTACTATAAAATGGAGAAAAAGAAAAAAGAAAGAAAAAGAACAGGATCATTTGATGACGTCTTTGTGTTTCTTGATGACGTCAACGTCTTCGCGATATGACGTTGACGTTATCGCGTGAAGAGTACCGATTTTTACCTTTTTACCACGGCCGTATATTTACCTTTTGATTACATACCTTATTATAAATGGAAAAAATGAAAAAGATCACCAACAGGAGCATTGTTCAACCAAGTTTACTGTTATAATTAAGGAATTTAAAAGTTTGATTATTTTAAAACCCTGCTCATGTCATGTACAGTTATGCAAATTGATCCAATGTATGTATCTTTCTAAATCGAATCTATCAAAGACTTTTAATTTACTATATAATTAGGCTAAGGATAAAATCGAGTAACACACATTTTATCACCTAAGATGAAAATAAGGTCAAATCTCAACATTTTGGCAATGGAAAATCATGAATATACATCAATATTTTAACAGTACGGTAAAATTTAAACATATAAGTAAGATGCAAACACGTGACGTGGAAAATAAATGAATTCCATTAATATTAATTTAATAAATAACGTTATATATCAGGTGTTTTTTTCCTTGTCTTATTTGAACACTATATTCACCGGGCAATGGAAATTGCAGTTAACAAACAACGACTTGGGGCTTTTTTTGCTCTCTTGGACAGATAATGAGCCATCGGAATTGTGAATAATTGGCAAATTCACAACTTGGGCTCCCTCAATTTCAGGGTTTTCATAACGTGTAATGGCCTGCAATGCCGTTTCAAGTTCCTGGGAATCACACACTAATTTGTCGTCTGACAAACTGTTATCATCTTTGACATAACTGTCATCAATGGATGACCCTTTGTTAATGTGACTTGTAGAAGCTAAGTGGCTGTGTTTTGAATTATCACCAGCTCCAGAGACTTTGTGCAGTATTGTTGACATTTCTTGCTGCTTACGGAGACTCACTGTGTTATAGTGATTTAAACTCAGCAGGTTTTTATGCCCCGACAGTTGTGCTACATCGGTAGGTGCGACCTGGGCATCCATCAACTTTGTTATAGTTGTTTCCGTCCTGAGTGATTAGTATGCCTTCCAGAGAGTCCACCCTTTTCACTCATTGTCTTTGCAATTTGTCCGATTTTGTTTTCCCCATTGGACCGTTTATGAACCACGCCGCACCATCTTTACTCTTTTTGCCATAATTAGGGTTGACAGCAACATAAAACCTTGCATCCGGTTTGCGCATTTCCTCTGGTCTTTTTTCAGCGTAAAGTTTATACAGTCTAACAGGACAAAACTCGTCATCTGAAAATATTAAAATGTGGCTCTAGCTGCTTACTTAGATACAGGTATTAGAGATTTGAAGGAGACAGTCATATTTCTTTGGTAAATCTAAATATGCAGGAAAACATATTTTATCTGTCTGTTTCTGAAAACTCTCGTAAAATGGCCATACCTCTGTAATTATCGATTTTCTCTTGAATATAAAAAAAAAACGAGAACTTTTGATATCAGAGATATATATTTCTTGTTTTACTTTTAAATGTAGAATACCTGGTTGTTCAAACATCTTTGGAAGAAAGGCACGGGGGTCGCTTGAAATGCCATTTCTAGTTTTTGTACATCTCTCTGTGAATGCCAGGTATTCCACCCCTGTTGATGTTCCACACAGCTCAATGTCTCCCCACAGCATCGTAGTATGTTCTTGACGACCACGAAGTCCGAAATGTGTGGTATTATTTAGCCACATTGCGTTTGACAAAGCCTCTGGATTCTCTGAAATAAGGGAATAAAGCTAAAGTGTATTGTGTGGCAAATATGCTAGTACTACGATTCATGAGTAATCAAATAGATCTACACATAAGGTCATGTTATTTGTAAACTGAAATTATTTTGTCATCGATTTTGTGACGTAGGAATCGGTATTGAGAAAATATATTGCTTAGTACTGGTTCTACCCAGGAAACCTGAACATAATCTTCGAAAGGGGGTGTTGCAGTATCGATCGATTGATTTTGACAGGGAAAAGGAATGTGTAATATTTGTGAATATCTTAGATTTTGCTGTTTGTAAAACCAATACAAATATAAATCACGTAGATATACGTACCACTACCAAGGAGACATTTCCTGCGCAAAATATTCAACTCGTCATCTGTGATAGGATCTGCTCTATTCTTTTTGTTTCCATAGCCTTCTCCTTTCAGTAGTTTTCTCTTGCTATCCATCACATCTCTGGAGTGCTTGAAGTCTAGATCTGTCAGAATGTTACTACCGTAGTTGTTGTCTATCAGGTATCTGTGGATGCTGCTTTGAATCCCCTTGACAGTGTCTGGCTCGTATTCACCGTTGTCTATTTTTCGTATGTTAATAAACATTCTCGCCAACAAAACGTTCAATTCCTTGGGAGGGATTTCAATTATGTCACGTTCTTCTCCGACACTTTGCAGCCATTCTCTCGCCCTTTTCAAATCTGATTTAGTTTTTGATTTTCTATTTGTATTTTTCATTCTGTTTACGAAGTCGTATGTGTCCTCTTCTTGCCTTTGTTTACTTATCATTCCGTCTATATGAAGTAAACTATCTGCAAGCATTTTTAATGTCCGCTCCGCAGCCATTTTAACGCTCCACTCGAGTCTTTGTGTTTTTTGATGACGTCAACGTCTTCGCGATATGACGTTAACGTCTTCGCGTGCGGAGACTCTGTTACTACTGTGCCAATTTTCCATAATCCATAATGGCACAGTGTGCCATTATGGATTTTGAAAAATGATTGATAATGATTGTTTTTCTATTAAAATCTGTTACTATTTATAGTAACGTATGTAATAAAACGAACAAAACCTGATGAAACTATTGAGGAATTGAAACACAACAATGAACTATTAAAACGAACAAAACCTGATGAAACTATTGAGGAATTGAAACACAACAATGAACTATTAAAACGAACAAAAACTGATGAAACTATTGAGGAATTGAAACACAACAATGAACTATTAAAACGAACAAAAACTGATGAAAAAGCAGCTAATTCCAAGAAACTGAAGGTATCACCAACATTCACCATAGGCAACGATATGCTACTAAAAACAAACATCGCATCAGAGGTGGAAACGGAGTCAATAACACAACCATACTTTTATGCCGCGGCTGTAGGAGATGGAGGATCATTAATTGCGTTTAACAATGGGTTCGATGTCAATGGGTTCGATGCTATATCAGAGGCGGACGAAGTCGAATTTATGCACACCAAAATGTAACATGATCTCTACACTATTATACAGACACGCCTGGAGGAGTGCTTCCCCTTATTAACTTTACACAAATAATGGAAACAATGACACTATACATTAGACTATTGTCTAAACATATCATTGTTATTTTGAAATACAGTTACTGAATAATGTATTAAGATAATTAACGAATATATTTCCTTGAAAACATATCATTCATTGTTATTTCGATAGATATACAGATATATGTTTCCTTCTCTTGATGATAGATTGAAGTCATAAAAAAAGACAAAGGTATACGCGCAGGGATAACTTGAAAAAAGTATTTAAGCCGCAGCTTTTTAGAACATCGGCACATATATAGACATCATGGAATTATTTCACGATAAAGACGGATATCTGACAAAAGCCAGAACTCGTTTTAAGAAAAGTAAGGAAGTTTGTTTAACTAAGTGGCATGGAAAAGCGTATCTGCATTTAAATGACAATTCTAAATGTCTCGAAACTGGCACTTTTGATAGGACTAGAAGCAAATCTTTGAGTTTAAGTTGGGAGGAATATCAGCAATTCAAGATGTGTTTGTCAGAAATAGACCTGCACGGCGAAGAAATGTCAAATTTTCAGGTATGTATATGTAATTGTTTGTGTATTTAATTGTTTAAATAAATTTTAAAAATGTATTTTAAAATAGTATTCATTCACCTTTTAAAAAAGATTCTTTTGTTTATTTCTTTATATAGAATGATGACATATCCAGTGAAGAATATATGAGAGAACAGTCAGCTGACATGAACCCATCTGTTGAGGAAGCACCAGTAAGAGCGCCAATAAGAGAACCAGCGTTAGCAACTACATCGAATCGATCTGTGTTTTATAGACAACTAGATGATGGTCGACGGTCTGCTGGCTATAGACCAAACTCAGACAATTTTATACTGAATCCCAAATAAAAAGATATGAGTGATACTGATGCATTCTGGATTAATGAACATGAAAAGCAACCTTGGGCCGATGCTGAGATATTGAAATAGACTATTTGATTAAATGGGTAAACCATTACACTACCGCTTTAAAGACACATTTCGAGCCTGTTGTGTTTGCGGGGGGGAGAGAATTTCTATAGGTAACTGTAAATCGAAGTTAAAAATACATTTGCACAAGGAAATTGAGATTATTAGTTTTATGTCAAAGGATGAGGCCCGTCCCATAAAGAGTGTATAATAATGAAGTAAAAATTATAACCGTTTTGCATTTTATGTGCACTTTATATATGATAAAACAACTATGTTAGATGGATTTTCTTAAAAGACCCGTGTTAACAAGTAATAGTTTTTGTATTTTTAGCACAATATACTCTATTATCAGTTACTTCTCTGCCATGTGTTAGTAAATTTCAAATGCAAAAAACTTATCCGGACTTCAAAATTCAAAAATCGTTATCATCTGTCAGTGTTTTGATCACCTTAACCGAAGGTGTTGTTGTTGCCAAAGTGTGTTGTTGAACAGTGTAGAACGTGGTTACCAAATCCGTATGGACAATCTCATATGGGACATAGGTGGAACTAATATTAATATACGGTGCAGTAAAATTATCACTTCTAATTCTTGTGTTGTTGTTTGTTTTCTGATATTAATAATATCGGTAGAACCGATGGATGCATCCCGAAAGTTACACAGAAAAAAGTAATGTTTAGTGTGAGTGCTTCCTTATTCAAAATGAATCCGTACGGAACTCTATTATGCTCTTTAAGATTTTTCAAAAAAGGGAGATAATTAAAAAAGTAGTGAAGCTAGAGTTATGGTTCCTATGAACTGCACTCCGTCTTCTCACTGTCCCAATCATTCACACTAACTTTAATCATGCATACTTTTTGAGTAATGCTCCGGACAAAAAGTGTGACGCACGGACGCACACACGGACGCACGGAAAAAGCGGCGACTATATGCTCCCCCATAATAAACAATCTAGTGTTTTTAGTTACAATATATTTTATATCAAAAACTAAGGTAAATGAAAAGAAAAAAACTGTGATGGGGCCTCAATATAATGTCTCTGTGGTAATCAGTCAGCGAGAAGTAAGCAGTTAAAAAGCATGCTATCCATGATTTTTCAACGACTCCATTCAGTTGGGAAATGTGTCTTTAACCAATAACCAACACTTTGATACTATAGTTAATAGATACAACCGATGTGATCATTGGTGATCTGAGTTATGCCACTTCACACCCTTTTTAATGCAGTTTGCAATCAGTGATATATATGTCGAGACTGTAAGGGAGTAGAATGACACAAGCGCAATTAGTTTCAAAATATACATTATCAGTTGGAGAAAGATCGAATTATTTGTAGTTTAACTGAAAAGGTTCACGTGGTTTTGAAACGAAATAGAAATGGTATACATATATATATACATAATGGTAATTAACGCGAGGATTATTTGAATGTATTTGCCATAATAAAGTGAGTGTTCAATTTTTATCTTCGCTTTTAGAAGCAAACTCTGAATAAAAGCATGCTATTCACATGTGTGAAATGTCTAAAACAAACTGATACAGTGATTGAATATAAATACCACTATAACTATTGCAAACCCTTTTTACTATGTGTCAAATGTTGTTATAGAGAAGTAGCGTTTAATAAGTACTCGTTTATTGTATGTAAACTGAAGTATATTAATCATAAAAGAAATGCATATATCGTGTGTTATATGAAGCCAAACCATGACTACGATTATAATAAATAATTATATATGTAAATACTGTTCTGTTTGTAATGTTTATCTAACTGAATGTCATTGGAATCGTCATGTGAGCAGTAAGCTACATGATAAAAAGCAAGCGAGACAACGTTCGTGTTTTAACATAAATAGTAGTGTAAGCGACCCTACTACAGAGACACCCGCATCAGAACAAACTCCAACTAAAACGGTAAACGAATATGAAGATTTTGAAATAAAAGGTAGTACAGTGAAAAAATGTCCTCACGAGCATAAATCGATTGTAGAGGGTTGCGACTATTTTAAAGATAAATCTTCACCAGAAAAAGACGTGTATGCTCTGGCTAAGAAGCGATTATTTGAACAAGAAACAAATAGAATGCAAGAATCTGAACGAACATTTCCAATGGATGTTCCGCAAACCTTAGATTTTGATTAAGATGAGTAAACATATGTAGCACAACAGGTATATAATAAAACATGTACTGTAATCTTAAATCTTTTATTATTTATTAACCCTATATTGTTGTATACATTGAAGTAATATATATATATACTTTGAACAGTATGTAATGGTTTTAGTATCAATACATACGCAGTAGAGAGCACATCATGGAAAGTGTTGTGAAATTTCAAACTCCATCAAGTGTTCTACTAGCTGGAGCAAGCTCTAGCGGCAAGTCACACTATATGTTCAAAGTACTGAAATATGCTGATGGAATGTTCATACATCCACCGAAGGCTATTTATTACTGTTATGGAGTGAAGCAACCTCTCTTTGATGAAATGAAAAGGGAGATTCCAAATATACACTTCGTTGAGGGTTTACCAACGAAGGATATGCTCGAGATGTGTTATATGCAGGAATCAGGTCATAAAATAATCATCTTAGATGATCTAATGCAAAAGGCGTCTCAGAGTAGTGATACTGTAGATCTTTTCTGTCAGTACTCTCATCATTACAACTTTTCGGAGTTTTTCATTTTTCAAAACTTATTTTTCGGTGGAAAACAGTTTCGCACAATAAGTTTAAATGCTCATTATTTCATACTGTTTAAGAACCAACGTGATGAATTACAAGTCATGACTTTAGGACGACAAATGCTCCCTGGAAAAAGTATTTGTTTTATGGATGCATATAAAAAAGCAACGGCTAAAAAGTATGGATATCTTTTAATAGATGTTTGTCCTCACTCGAATTCAAAATATATGCTGCGCACAGATGTATTCCCAGGGCAGTTGATGACTGTGTTTCAACCAAAGAACGACGTATCATGAATTCGCTAATAAAAAAGGAGGGAGATTTTATTCGTCTGTTAATATCTACATCTCACCACCAACAACTTGCACTTATATAAGAAAACAGTTATGAAGTCACAATGAAAGACTTAGCATGTGCATGCACACACTTAATGTGCATTGACGAGAATGTGTGTATAAAAGTTCATGAACATTTGTATATTAACACATGTTAAAATAAGAACATTTATACATGCACATATTTATATTAATGTAAGTTAACTTAGACTGGTATCAGTCTATAAATTAGACTATAAATAATGCACACACTTAATGTGCATTGACGAATTTGTGTATAAAAGTTCATGAACATTTGTATATTAACACAAGTTAAAATAAGAACATTTATACATACACATATTTATATTAATATAAGTTAACTTAGACTGGTATCAGCCTATAAATTAGACTATAAATGATGCACACACTTAATGTGCATTGACGAATTTGTGTATAAAAGTTCATGAACATTTGTATATTAACACAAGTTAAAATAAGAACATTTATACATACAATATTTATATTAATGTTGGTTGACTTAGACTGGTATCAGTCTATAAATTAGACTATAAATAATGCACACACTTAATGTGCATTGACGAGAATTTGTGTATAAAAGTTCATGAACATTTGTATATTAACACAAGTTAAAATAAGAACATTTATACATACACATATTTATATTAATGTAAGTTACCTTAGACTGGTATCAGTCTATAAATTAGACTATAAATAATGCACACACTTAATGTGCATTGACGAATTTGTGTATAAAAGTTCATGAACATTTGTATATTAACACAAATTAAAATAAGAACATTTATACATACACATATTTATATTAATGTAAGATAACTTAGACTGGTATCAGTCTATAAATTAGACTATAAATAATGCACACACTTAATGTGCATTGACGAGAATTTGTGTATAAAAGTTCATGAACATTTGTATATAAACACAAGTTAAAATAAGAACATTTATACCTACACATATTTATAAAATTAATGTAAGTTAACTTCGACTGGTATCAGTCCATAAATTAGACTATAAATAATACAATTAGACTTATTAAAAATAAAATAAATACTCTGCATAAAAATTGTTTATTTTATTTCAAGCTCTGTTTCTTCTTCATGGCTGAACTTAATGTTCAGATAAGACCATACAAGTCATAAGTGGATATATTTGCCTCTTTCAGTGAAAAGGAATTCTTTAAAAAATGGTTAAAATGTTACTGGTATAATATTAAGGACTGATGTCAGTCTAAAGTTAACTATGCTCAGCATGTTATACAAGAACATATCCACAATTTAATTTATATATATCATCTCATTTCTTAATTGAAATGAGATGAGCTTTATAGATACATATGGAGAGTTTACCAATTTCCTTGATTATTTGAATGTATCAGTTCTATAAACGTAATCATGTTATTATAGCTGGAGCCTTGAGGCTCCGGCAATAATAGAAACCTAGAGACGCTAATACATGTTTTGACTAGTGTTGCCCAGTTAACTCTTTTTTGGATGTAGGTCAAAATCCTTTAACATCATATTATAAACAAGATCAACATATTTTTGTTCCCTCATATTTACAATTTTAACCAATATTTAACAATGACGAGATATCTCTTAGATACGAATGACGTTGTACTTAATTCACCATATATAAAATCATTTTGTGTTGACTTTTTTACCCTAAAATTATTTTGCAAAACTGCAAATTTATGAACTCTTTCAATGGAAGAATTACCTTGTATAAACCACCCCCAGACTTCACTTGAGTAGTTTAAAATAGGTGTAATTAACTGATCAAAAGGTTTTGGTGAAATAAATGTAAATTTGTATAAGTATGAGGATTGTGAAACACAGTTTACACAGTTATACACTATGGATGATGTCATCTAAAATGTGTATTATCAAGAGACAGCGTATACATACATATAAAAAAACTCACCAAGAGACAACGTATACATACATATAAAAAAACAATAACAAAAAAACTATTTTTGAATACAACCATTTGAACGCAAACCGTTATTAAATACGGAGGTAGTTAAATGTTTCAATGTAGCATTTATTTAGAATGCATTTCTTATTTCAACTCAATAACAGTGACTACTAATGTATAAACTCTTAGAATGTTAGCACATTAATGAAACTAAAATATTTAAGCTAAACACTGGTAACAATAAAATCAATTAACATAGCTTTAATTAGACTGTTTCTTGATTAATTTGTTTCTTGATTAATTTGCTTCTTCTGATGACCCGTTTTTTTCAATTAGATTGTTTCTTTATTAATTTGCTTCTTCTGATATCTAGTTGCATATTTATGGGTAGGTGTTGTAGGTACTGAAGCAGGGGATAAAATATGTGTTGTGCTCGTGTCAGGAGTGCTGGACTGAAGCTCTGATGTATCGAAAGTGTCGCTCTGCAGATCTGATGTGTTGGGAACATTAGTTGTTAGATCTGACCGCGACTTGGATTGAAACTCCACATTAAGATTATGTAATTGCAGTCGTCGCAGTTTGATTATTTTCAGTTTATGGCAAATAAGAAGAATGATTAAAGCCACAAGACTCCCAGTTGTTGTGATTCCCAGAGCGATGACTGAAAATATATTTAGATAGTGCTTTCGTGTACATATTATCATATATAAATCTGTAAACAGAATAATCAGATTAGGAGAAATTATAGTCTTTCATATTTGACATTTTTGTCATATAAGTCATGCAATGAGTCAGTATGTTCTAGAGTGACTAATGGGATCATATAATCCTCCGAGGGTGGTAATGGCGCTAGTGATAGCTTACATATTGAGTTTTCACGACTGTCAAGACTTATTTATAGGGATTCATTGTTCTGCGATGTTTTTGTTTTAAATGTCTGAAATAGTACATAGAAAAACATACAAGTAAAGTCAACAAGATAATATAATACAGAAATGGAGATGGGGATTTCAATAGTTCAGTATTATCAATCCCATTTAGAATTATCTCACCTGCAATGATCATGTTGCTGCTGATCAATTTATCCTGTGCATTAGCACACACCGACACCGAGAGCATCTTTGGAGTCATTTTGGTTGATTGCAGCGTGAACGGTTGTGCTATCGGGACAGTTGTTGATTGCTTTATGGTTAGCTGCACTACCGAAGTGATCCGAGCATCTGTTTTTACTGTTGTGGCTCTTTTGGTTGATTGTGTTGGGACAACAGTGGACGGTGGATGATGATATACATGGTTCTAGATACTGAAATTATAGTTGTTTACACCTTTTGTTAATTAAAAGATAACTATAAACTAGTACATTCATTAGCATTCAATTAGTAATCAGAAATTCGAGATGAACATCAGTAACATTTAAATTCAACATTTAAATTCAACATTGATATATAAAACAACGAAGACATATAGCATCAGTTTAGAATTATGATTTTAATGCAGATCTATCAGACTAGTCACTGCTAATAGTAGTAATGCATTATATCAATTAACGCTAACACGCGATACTCTGATACTTACTGCACAGTGGTATGATTGTTCATTGATGGTAACCGACCAACATTCTTCAGACATATGGTACTAAAAACATATGAGCACGGTAGTCGAGAAGCTTCGAACATGTATGATTCCACATACACTCCTTTCACCTTTAATAGTTGACTGTTAATCAATATAGAACTGTTATACAGTCTATCAAATATGACATTCTCTATGTTTAACATCTGTACAGTGGTAGTACTGTATGTACCAATGCCATCGAAGGCACATTTCATCCTTGAAGAATTACCTCCAACATTTTGACAATGTGTTTCCAATTTAATTCCTCGAGCATACACTAAGAAAATAGAAGAAACGATCAAAGCCTAAGCTAAAGTACACCATGTTGCTGTTTTTTTGTTTTGTTTTTTAACGGAAGAGACACGTGACAAAGGTGGCGGAGCGCTTTTGTTGTTATTAGAAACTCCGAAAAGCGGTTGAAAACTAATCACATTAATTGTATTTTATTAAATCGTCATGGGCTTTTTTTCTATAGGTGATAACATGTTCATACAACAGTAAATCCCTGCTGATAAAGAAAGAAATCATTTGTAGTCGGTTGTGAACGGCGAAATGTGTTTTTGCGGTTTTATAATTTCCAAAATTATTTCAGTTTCCAATTCTTTACAATCGTAAAAGTCTAAACACAATATAAGTAACTCTAAGGGCAAGTTGTTCAAGAAATCTCTCTCTGTACAGGTACTATCCCCTCACTGATCCCCTAGCATTTCCAGAAATAACTTAACTTAATTCATTATTGAATATGTCCAATGTTTCATGTTCAAAATGGTATTGATCCTTACACAACTTCTCTGGATTATACTTTAAAACCATAGCAATTGTTAATGATAGAGATGTTAACGTATGTTTAATATGATCATATTCCCTCGTGATGGAAGAGCATTAGTTGGAAGAGAAAAAAAACACAATCTTACGCTATTAGCTAACTAAACATATTTTACTTCATTTAAGTTGAAGCATAATAATATATATGAGAATTCCCATCATATATATCATATAATTTACCATTTTAAATTGATGTCAATCTAATAAGAGGAAACACAAATATTACAAAACCTATCAATCTGTGTCAACCAAAGATATGTTATTTCTGAAGAA